>JAESVK010000717.1:775885-823282 GCA_017140935.1 Hamamelis virginiana | reverse complement strand
ATATATATATATATATATATATATATATATATATATATTTGGTTTGAATAATATAGCTATTTATTAAATTTAAGAATTTTATTTGTGCACTATTATTTAAGTTCATATATTGGAGTATAACTTGCTAGAGTTCTCTGTTTTATGTTAGTACATATTATTTATCTTAGTTTCATTTGGTAGAAGTATAGACAAAAATGGCTTGATGAAGCAAGATTCCAACGGAAATTTCATACACCATTAGAAGTGGAAATGGAATTAAAAAAAATACATCCTGCTCCATTTAGGAACGAGGACGAAGACATAATATGATAGGTCGGGGTGTGGGATGATATAGTAAAAAATCAGTCCTACTATACCCCAACCCATTGCCATCGCATGCAGGAATGATTGTTTATACCTTTGTAGGCATATCCTCCTGTGGCATATAATAATCTTGAGGAAAGTAGCCATTTATTCACTCTAATTAATTAAATTAGACAAAAATGAGGTGGTAACAAAAATGGGTCTAACAAACTGTCCATTTCAATAAGTTTTTACTTTATGTTTTTTACTTTTAAAAGTAAAGATATCAAATATTTGAGTGTAAAAAATTTTGGTAATTACTTTTAAAAGTTTAGGTAGTAAAACTTTTTTGTTATCTCAACTTTTAAAAGTAATTACCAAAATTTTGCACTATAAAACTATTAAAAACTTTCATTTTTTAACTTTCAAAAGTAAAAAACAGAAAGGGAGGGGTTATTGCTACCCCAAAGAAGAATTTCTGTATCCCATTTATTTTCAAACCTCAAAAACTTATAAACATACCCCATAAACTTCCTAAAATAACCCCTTATCCCATTTAAGTCCTAAATTATTTTTTCTCCACACCCCAACTCATGCCTCTCTCAACTAATTGGGATTATTAGCCCAGTTGGCTAAGGGCAATGACTCTCATCTAAGAGGTTATGAGTTCGACTCTCGCCTTTGGTGAGTTTGTGGTGGTTTGTTTAAGTGGTGGACTTGAATCCCTATATGCCCTACAAATCCGGCATTGCGGTGTCCCATTCCCTACTAATTTACCAACAACTAACACTGATGTATACCATGTGGCAAAAAAAAAATTAAAAAAAATTAAAAAAATTCATGCCTCTCTCTCTCTCTCATTTTTATTCTCCAACAGCATTGCCATCGACCAGGTCATCCAACCCCAACCCCAAACCTCTCTCACGTCCAGTGGCAGAGCCTGGATGAAATCTGGGGGAGCAAAATCTTATAGGCTTTAGACTTTGAATATTGGGAGGCCATGTAGTGTATTTTTGGAAAATTTTAACTATATATATATATATCAAATACATGGATTTGAAGAAAGTGGCCCCCCTTGCATTGCATGTGGTTCCGCCACTGCTCACGTCTCTCTCTCTCTCTCTGAGATTCTCAATCTCTAGCAGCATTCCAAGCGGCCACTTTTTTTCGACATTTTCCCTGCAAGAGAGCACCTTCTCCAGTAGTCCAGCCCTCGATCTCTCTCTATTTCTCTGGAAACATCATTTTACAGTGGGTGTGATTTGACGCTTCCAACACGTGTGGGTTGGTTTGATGTGTTTGTTGGTCGGTGGAAGGAGCAAACTTCCCAGATTTGCAAAAGGTTGGATTCTCAATAGCTAAGCAGAGACTTCATATCAGATTTGCAACCTGATCAAACTATGGTTCCTGTCCATTCCATTGGAGCATAAATATGAAGAATCAAATAAAGCCCATGTGACAAATTTTCAAAATCAATTCCAAATAAGTTCTAAACTAAATTGTGGTAGGATGAAACAGTGAGTTTTAAGTTTGATTTTGAGATAATGATTGTAGTATTTGGCTAGCTTTAACTAAGTACTTAACCAACTTCCTTCCATTTCACATTAGATTTTTAACTTTCCACCCTTGGCCTAGCAGAAGGAACACAAACCCAAACTCCACCAAGAAACATTGGAATGCATTTGAAAATACTATATGATTCGGTCTACCCTCCTCCTCTTTCTTCTTTTTCCTCTTTTCCTAATTTTGAGTATATTTGTTGTGAAAAATGAGAAGAATAGGTAGAGTATTAAAAGAGGACTGGGGTGCAAAGATCAAACTTGGTTGGAGTTTGTTGGTTTTTTAAAAATTAGTATGTCCTTGATGGTAAATTTGCTCACAGGTAGTATTGGAAGATAAAAATACGGGGTTGTAGACACCCCATTTTTGACTTATAGAATGTTAGTCATCATTTCATGTCATTTTGGTCAAGAGTACGTGATCAATCGATTATGGAGAATTGGGCCTCAAAATTAACCCTAGTTTCCAAAATTACCTTTTTTCTTAAGTAGATAGAAGCTAATATTTTATGTACGTTTTTGAGTCGGAATTGATTGATTCCTTTTGCATTTAGTTTTGAGAGAGTCTAGGAATGTCCATGTTAAATTTTATGTCATTCCGATCAAAACTTGATAGGTAACAAGAACATTTGCGACTTTAATGATAGAATTGTCATTTTTCTCGCATAATTTTCGAATGACCTCCAAATTCGTCCCGGTTTGTTTCATTGAGTTTGTATGGATATTTAGAGTCAAGTTAGATGATTGGTTCAAGTATGACATGGTTCGAGTGCGATTTGGTTCATAATGGTTCGTAGTGGTCAATTGACAATTTCTAAGGTTTTGACCTAATTTAACCATGGTTAACCCATTTTTCTAAAATTAATGTTTTCAAAATCTTAAAATATTTTCAAAACATGTTTCATGAAGTGGCATTTTTGATTTAAAGCCAATCGGTTAGTCAATTTTAAAACCCTAATTTGAGCTAAAATGGTTCATAACGGCTAAACCGGCTTGGTTAACTTAACCATTTAAATTTGGTCAATGATTTTTGAACCCAAAACCTTCTATAAACGTAGAAGATTAAGTTTTGAATGTTTTGACTTTTGAATAATCGAATTTGGACTTAAAATAATGAAGATACACTCAAAACAAGTTGAGAAGTCCCAAATTAAATAACTCGGAATCGTGAAAAATTGAGGATTTTTAAGCATTACAATCTGATGGCTATCTTAGGCTGGATGGTTGGATGTCCAAGGCTAGACGATTGACCGTCCAAGCCCTGGACGGTCACTCTCTGAGTTTTCTAGTTTTACATAACTTCGCTCAATTTCGAGTTCTTATTATTTTGGGGTTTTTTTCTCCGAGTTTTTTCACTTTGTTTAACCTAATTTGATTACTAGGACTCTTGGAAGACTCAATGTGAGCCCTAGGATCATTAGGATTAAATTTAATCTTGGTCCTTCATGCTTGAGCCAAAAATCTATAAATAGGACTATTAGCTTAGGGTTTGAAGAAATTGAAAATTCTATAGAGCTTTTGGAGGCTTGCTTGAGGAGGCTGTAGGAAGAATTCCAACAACTTTGAAAGGTAAGTTTCTTCTTCTCTTCTTCTATTTTAGTTATTAGAAGCATGCTAGGGTTTCCTTTTAGTGTCTTTTAGTTTCTTTTCTTCTACCTTTCTCTTATTTAAGAAGAAATATAATTTTTTCTTCTAGTAGCATACTAGGTTTTCTCTTCTTCTTCTTAAGTTCTTGAAAGACAGTTAGAATATATTAGGTTTGGCATGTTAGTTTCATATTAGGTTTTGCATATTAGAGTATGCATATTAGGGTTTGTATGGTAGTGCATGATAGGATTTATTATTTTATCTGATTAGTATGTATGTTAGTATTATTCCATGTTAGTAAGCATGTGATTTCGTGTGAGTGCATGTTAGCATGTTAGAAAGCATGGTATGATTCCTTATTTAATGTTTTGAATAGTATACATAAATAGGGTTTGTTGTAACATGATAGAAATATGTTTTATTTTCTGTTTTTTGCATGCATGTTAGTAGTTGCTTTGTTTAAAGTTTAGAAGCATGGTTAGAAATTAATGTTTTTGATATATAACTTATGTTTAGAATATTAAAGTTAGTATGAGATGATTAAATGCATGGTTTGATATACAATTGTGAATCAGGGAGCTTTGCACAATGTAAGTATCTTCCCTTGTGTTTATTTCTATTAAAATTGATTTATTGATATATATTGTGGACGAGGGAGCTTTGCATGAGGTAAGTAACTTCCCTTGTGTTTATTCATCATTATGTTGTTTTATTTTTCTAAATATATGCATAATGATAAGCATGATAGATAACTTGCATTGTAGCTTAATTTTGAGACTCTAAAAGTCACTTTTTTGCATATTTCTTACTGTTAGAGGTATGCCCTAAAACCAATCCTAAAGTGCATATCTATTTCATATTAGGATAAGAAGGTACTGCTTATCGTTTGTATGTTTAAATATATATACGATAATGTCCATGAATAAATGATAAGAGAAATGTGTATCTCAAGTTTGTTGAGATATGAAGACTCATATTTCTCATACACATTTATTCTTAAAGTGTTCCTGCTCATAGGTTTATTAAAGAGGACATTTATTAAACCGGCAAGAGTGGCACAGATTTAAACTAACTCCAATGGGAGGATAGGTAGTCTTTCCTATCAGTGTAGAGACACTTAGGTTAATCTGTGGGTGCATATTAGAGAATATGTACACTGAACTTGATCTACTAGAATATTCCTATGGATATTAAGTTAAAGGAATATTCTTATGTTACGTCCATTTGGTAATCCTAAGACCTGAGACACCATGGATGTCTTGTGCCTGAGTTATTAGGGTTTGATAGTGTTTTATACAGCCTTGATCTTAAGGTTGTAGTCAGCACTCATTGGCTCTAATAGGTCTTGCATGAAGGCATATGAGTGGTCAATAAGGAATCATCACTCTCAATGTTATGAGAGAGAATGTCAGGGTCAGTTCTTAAATATAACTCTCAATGTGAATCTCTGGCCAGAGTGATAGATGAACTATGAAAGGGTTTCATAGGGTTCATCTTATTGAGATTATAATTTGAAGAACATATGACAAGAAAGTTAAGATAGGGTTTTGACTTGTATCCATACCCTAAATATCTTAACTATGACATTAGGGGATGAAGGATTAAGTAACAAGAAGGGTTCATATAGTTCTGCTATTCACCCAAACCTAGGGCATGTCATGACACATTGCTAGACGTCACTCATGACCAGTGAAAGCCTATTGATAAGTGTTATCAATGAGGGCATAATTGGAATAGTTTCAATTAAACCTATAAATAGAAAGTTTCTATTTTAGGCGACATGGAGATGTCCCTAGTCACTGCTAGGTTGGGGTGAACCCAATGGGTCACACACAATAGAGGGTAAGAGAGTTCCTTAAACTTGAGAGAGGGGAATCCTATGTTTAAGTTAACTTTGATTTTGATTAATTAAAAGTTAATTAATTAAAGGTCAAAATTAACCAAGAATAGGATTATTCTATTCTAGGATATTTGGTCATGCTAGCACTAGTAACCAAACATCCCTAAAAGAGGAGAATATCTATAAATATGAGTGTTTACACTCATTCTAGGGCAAGCAACCCCTTGGGCCGAAAATTCCCTCTCTCCTCTCCCTCTCCATTCTAGCTTTCTCAAGTGTTGTGAAAGACTAGAAAGGTTTAGGGAATCTTACCTTTGTGTGGATACCGTTGGAGGCTTCATTGCGTTGAAGTTCGAGGTTGAGGATTGCAAATCGAAAGGCGAATCAAGTAAGGTTAATTAATGTTTTATTAATTTTATTTGCTTGTATGTAAATCTCATATCCCAATGCTTGTTCGATTTCTGTTTAGAATCTTTCGATGATGGAATACCATTCTTAAAAAGTTTTGTTTTCTCTTCCGCTGCGATTCCATGATTTCGATCGATTCCTTTCACTTACATAGTTTGCATATTAGCATATATAGTTGTGCTAGTTAGTATTTTTTTTTATAGGATTTTTAGCATAATTAGAATATTTAAAACATGGATTTAAGTACATTTAATATTATATCAAGAATATTGAATGGCTTAAAAACTTGATTTAAATCCAATTTTAGGTCATTCTAACATAAAAATTGCAATCTAGGTTCCTTAAAAGTCATTAGGGTGGAGTTTGTTTATTTTTTGCATGCATGAGCATATTTAATTTTCATATTTTCAGATGTTTAAGTTGTTTTCTAGAATTGTTTATTAACTTAGAAGCATGTTTAGTTTTACTTTTAACCCTAGTTTAGGTTAGATTAGAGAGATATAAGTAGGATTAAGTGTAGTTTAGAAATCCTAGGTTAGGAGAGGTTTCTAATCTCCATAGGACTGTTTTATTGTAAGAATTACAATTATGTCAATCCTTTAATTCAATTAGAGTTCTAGTCTTGAGAGACTTCTTTTTCAAATAAAATTGTTTTTCAAATGGATTTTTTATGCAAATAAAATTCTGCTTTCAAGTGTTTTTATTAAAATCAAACTCTTTGAAAAATAGTTGTTTTTATCAAATTGAACTCTTTGAAATAGTTGTTTTCAAAATCAAATGTTTATTTATTTATTTATTTTTTGTTGATAAAAATCCTATTTTAAATAAAAGATATCTTTTGAAATAAAAGAATTTTACAACAAAATAAAGTCTCTCTAGAATAGAGTTTTGAATGAGTTGGATTATTGAAAGATAAACCTTTAGATAATGATTTGCATGAATATTGTAGTTTTCTACAATAGGATGAGTCCTATGTAAGTTCGAATTACGTGGACTTTGAAGCTTACTAAGAAACTAGTAAGATACGTAGGCGCTAATAGAGCTCAAGTCCGCCCTAGAATACTAAATATCTTAGGGTTTTAGGGTTTGTTTGATTTTGATTTTGATTTTGATTTTTTTTTTTTAGTTAGGAGTGTTGATTGCATAAGAATTAAATAGCCCAAGTAAATTAATAAACCTTTAATTAGGGTGAAGTGGGTGTCTACAAGATTGTATGCTTAGAACCTTCCCATGTTATAACTTAGTCCCGAATTCATCTCTGGTCGTTGATTTTGTCTTTCCAAAATATGAAGTTGTTTTGTTTTGAATAAAATAAAACATTTTTTAAGGTTTCCTTATTCCTTAAAAATAAAGTGGCAACTCATTTTCTTTTTTAGAAACTCAATTTTGCTAATGTGGATTGCATCGAACTCCCCGATGGTTCACAGGGGTATAGAAAGCAAGTGCAGGGGTTGTAATATCCCATCCCAAACAGAAAATATAAACTTAACTAAACGAACCCAAAATTAACTATTCTTGTCAAATTCGATCAAAATAAGGAGGCCGCCTGTAGACATCCATTTTTGACCATGAGAAAGGTCATGAATGGTTGCCTATGATTTGAAGTGGAATAGGGGGGTGATACCCCAAGTTGTTCAGTCCCCTTTTGTGTAGTTAGTTAGAGGTCATTATCGCATGTAGGTTTTTAGGTCGGATTGAGTCAGTTCTTTTTGCATTTAGTTTTTAGAGAGTCTAGGAATGTCCCTACTAAATTTCATGGCATTTCGAGTCGGGCTTGATAGGAAATAAGGTCTTTTATGACTTGAAAGACAGAGTTGTCATTTGGATCACAAAAGCTCTGAATGACTGTCGATCTTGTCCCGAATGGTCTCGAGGCTTTGACATGGATATTTAAAGTGTGTTTGGTAGCTAAGTTGATCAGTGGCAAGGTCCGTTGAGCCTTTGGGCTCATGTTTGGCTCTTAAGACCCAAAATGCCATTTTAAGACCCAAAATGCCCTTTTAAGCTTAGATTAGGGTTTCAACCGAGGATGACCAGAACTCGATCTTTTTATCAAAAAAAAGCCTTCAAAAGCACTAAAACACTTTCTTAAATGTTTCCTAAAACTTGTTTCAAGAAGTGGAAACGATCTTGAGAACAATCGGTTAGCAGATTTCAAAACCCTAATTGGGCTTGACAGGCCCAAAACAGCTAATCGGTTGACTTTCTCCTAAAAATTTGACTGAGGTCAATGCATTTTCACTTCAAACACTTCTCAAAACATGGAGAATTGAATCACGATCGTTTTAGTTCTTGAATCGTCAAATTTGGACTTGAAATGGGCCCGAAAAGCCGTAAAAAATCGAAACCGAGTTGAGATGGGCCAAATTGGGCAAAATTGGGCTGAGGCTCGACTGACCAACCCCCTAAGGACTGCCAGCCGTCCATGGTGGACTGCCAGCCGTCCATGGTGGACGGCCAACCGTCCTAGGGTGGACGGTCACCCTAGCTTAGTCTCCTATTCCGCCATTGTTTTAACTTTTGAGTGTTTTAAGCCTTTGGGACTCTTCCAAACTCTATCTGGAACAGCTTAGGGGAGTGTGTATGACCTTGGGGACTTTGAAGACTCATTGAAGACCTTTGGATCACTCTTTAGGGTTTGAATGAGAGCCATTGATCAAATTGAAGCCTCTCCTATATATACACCACTTATAAATCAATTGAAGGAGGATAAACTTTGGTGAGAGAGACTTTAGCACTTAAACCAGCCCCCTAGAACCCTAGCTACATTTTTGGAGGCCATTGGAGCTTGGAGAAGAAGGCTAGGAGCAAGGAGGAAGAAAGCAAAAGGTTAGTTTGAATACATCATTGTGCTTAGGATTGAGTTTTGCATAACATAGTTAGGAATTAGTTTATTTAGAGTAGTTTGAATTTCTGCAGCATGTATGCTTTAGTTTCTTCTAGTTATATGAATGAGTTAGGTTAGGGATGAGTGTTTATATCATACATGTATGTTTAGGATTAAATATCTTAATGTTTGCATATAATTTAGCATGTTCTATTGCATATTAGACTGTTTTGAGTTTATTTGGCATGTTTAGAGTCATAGGTTCATGTTTGCATATAAAAGTTGTGTTTTTCTCATTTTAGGAGAATGGTAAGTATTGTATGAATGATAGAAGCATGTCTTAGGCGATTTTTGTTCGTTAGTTTTTGCCTAAAATGTATGCTAGAATGTTAAAGTTGTTTTTTTTAATATAAAGATGTGATATTTGTGTGTCATCACATGTCTTGGCTTATGACTCTACATGAGAATGCATGATTTCATATTTTGTGTTAAAAGAGCGTTTTCACATATGTTTTAAGCATGCTTTAAGATGGTTTAGGTATTTCTTTAGTCATATAGAGAGTCTTTACATTTATATGTGTTCGATAGATTAAAAACATGATATTTTATGATTTAATATGGATAAGTATCTTTGTATGCATATTGTGCTTATGTGGTTAAATGTTTAATGATACGAGGGAGCTTGCGAAGGTATGATTCTTCCCTTGTGGTTTAATGATGGTATTAAAGCATGAAAGTATGTTTTCTAGTCAATTATTGCATATTTGCATTGTATAAAGCATGCATTGTTATTAAGATTGTTTTTTTGCATATTTTGGCATTACATTAAGATGTTTTTATGTATGTTCAAGTTGCTGTCCAGCAACTTCAACACCCTTTAATCACTTTAGTTTAATGTATTTTTAGACATTTAGGTTAGAAATCAAATTTAGGACAACCTAGAAATAATTAGGGTCACATTTGCATTCATGGTAGATTTTCTTGTTCATTTTCTTGTTATTCGAATATAGAAATATGTTAGGATACCCTTTGGTAGTTAGAAACAAGTATGAAAGGTATCTAGGGACATAGGTGAGGTGTCCTATCTCCCTAGAACTCCCTTAAGATAAGGGATTATCCTCAAAAGTCAATTTTTTGTACTAATTAGAATTTTAGTCTAAAAGAGACTCTCTCGAAAGGTATTTGGATAAGAAAAGAGTTGTCTTTTGAAAATAATTGTTTTTGAGAAAGAATTGTGTTTGAATAAGAGGTCTCTTCAGATTAGAATTCTAAGTAGGTTTTAAAGGATAATTGAAGGTAGTTCCCTATCTTAGGACGAGTCCTAGGTATTCGAACTACGACGGACTTTGATCTCTATCGGGACACTGGTAAAGTACGTAGACAACCAATAGGGCACAAGTCCAATCTTAGGTTGACTGTGAGTTTCCTAAGGTTTTTAGGATTGTGTTTGCTTTTATTTATTATTATCTATTATTTATGTATTATTATTCCTATTTTTGTGGTTGATTAGATAATTAGGATTGTTGTGAAAAGATTTTGATAAAGCCCAAAAGTGATTAGGAGACCTTTAATTAGGGTGAGATAGGTGCCTACAGGATGCGTTCTGGAACTTTCCTTTCTCATAACCTAGCCCCCGGATCCAACTTTGGTTTGAAGACTTGCTTTTTCTTAAAATATGGAGTCATTGTTTTATTGAAAATAAAACTCTTTTTTATGGTTTTCTTATTCCTTAAAAATAAGGTGGTGACTCCAAGTTTTTATCAAACTCCTTTCCTTTTTCAAAACTCAATCTAAGTGGATTCCCACAATAGAGAAGGACGATTAGGATCGCATGATCTTGAGTGGATAATAGAGAAGGATAAATATGTAAATAAAAGAAAAGGATAAACAGAGAAGGAAAATGAATTATCTACAATCCATGATGATAGTGAATCCAATTCTAAAACAAGTGAGCTGACGAAGTTTTTTGGCGGGTTCACACCGCATGTGAATCTCATTTTGATTATGAGAGCGTTTATTGCAACCCCTCGATGTGTTAAGCAAACCCCATTGTTATATAAACCGCAATTTTTATTAGGTAAACCCCACACACTTCCAAAAATACCCCCAATCCCATTTTAATTCTAAAAATTTGTATGTACTCCCCTTAATGTTATGATTTTATTATAAGAACATTTAATAAATGTTCCAACTTTATTGATTTATCATTTTTTTAATTGTTTTAACGATCCGATTTTATTGATAGAACAAGTTCTAATTGTTCTGTGTTTATTGAATGAATATTTTTCGAAAATGTTCAATTATTAAAGTTAGAATATTTGTAAAAATGTTCTCTCATTAAAGTTAGAACATTTAGAAATTGTTCTTTCCTGACCAGCTGAACAGAGGTAAAAATGATTTTTATCCACTTTGTTAATTCAGTCAACACTTACAGTTTACTTACTCCAACACTAACAGTTTACTCCAACAATGAAATAAAACATTAGAAACATACATAAAGTTGTAAAATATATAATGATCTTAATAGTAGAGTTACATTCCACAAGTTGGAAAAAATGGCTAATCAAGATTTATGGGCATCCACACTTTTTAGTTCCAGTGGTTCGCCTTTTTCAACTACTTCAACTTCTGATAGGTTATCTTCCTTCCTATTTATATAATGGCCACCCCTCTCACAACCAAGTGAAAGCCTAGCTATAGATCTACCTTTGCTAGAAATATCAGATTTTGATATTACAATTACAAAATAATTTATTTTCTTGACTTTTTGAGCCCAATTGCATAATGCTTCTACTTTTCAAGATCTGTATGCATTAGAAATCGATATAAGTAAATGTACACTACAGGAAAAACTAGCTTTAGCAACCAACATTTAGTAAGGATCGAAAAAATCCTTGATAAATGTTCCATTAGTAAAGATTATTTAAAATAAAAAACATTTTTCATGGTTTCCTTATTCCTTAAAAATAAGGTGGCGACTCCTTTGTTTGTTTTCTAAAAATCCCTAATCATCGTTCGGTGATAATGTGGACACAAGCGCCCCTGCCAAAAGGCGCTGGTTCACAGGATAATATTGAAGGAATACTTGTTGAAGGAGATGGATGAAATAAAGCCATTATTGATTATGTTTTTTTAATAAACATTTTCTTATTGTAAAAGACTTGATAATTTTCTTATCTAGCTTATAATGTAGCATTGTAGAATTGAGTACACAAGGATGCAAACCATCAGATAGATATAAGCTCTTTCCTTTTAATCCTTTTTTTTTTTTTTTTGATCCACTATCACTCAAGGTGTAATTTAATTATGATATACATTATTATTGACATATTTCATGATACATATAGGTTGAATCCTCATATCTAGCAGAAAAAAAAAAAAAGAACCAGCTCTTCTAGATAATCGGCGGATGCAAGTATTCTTATAAGTCAAGATTCTCATACACTGGTTTGGGGGGATAGTAGCAACATCAGTACCGGTAAATCAACTATTGTTATATATGCATGCAAGCTATTGATTAAATTAATGTGCTTTTTAATATATATATATATATATATATCTTTTTAATTCTTTGAACAGCTTCTAGCAACACAAAAAGATCAATCACATGAGGGTTGAACAATTTTGGGAGGAAATATGGTGAGAAAATTCAAGTAGAATGGAATGATGAGGGCCAACCAACATGGGATAATGCATCCAGATTTGCCAACTTGTTAGGAACAACCCTTAGACTTGGTAATATTGTTTCATTACGATTGAGGGTTTTTAAGATATTCCTAAAGATATAAAGGACAAGTTATAGAATGAAATATTGGTAAGTGCAAATTTATATTTTAGAATTGTTCTCTCCCCATGCTTTTGTTGAAAACATGATAGATGTGTTATGTATTTAATTGTCAACTTTTTCAGAAGGAAGCTGATATTGATGAGAGCCATAGAAAGTGGGTGATGCAATCATTAGGACAAAAATACAGCAGCTGGAGAAATAGCTTGAAGCAAAACTTTAAAGAAAAGAGCAATTATGAGGAGCGTATAGAAAATTGTCCCTCCAATGTTACAGAAGCAGATTGGATCTAGCTTGTCAATTATTAGAGCAAGCCAGAGGTTGAGGTACGATATATATAAGGTTTATTAATAAATTTTTGCGCGTCTATACTTTAATAAATTATTGAATTTATGCAGGAAATAGCAAATTGAAATAGTGCCAACCGTCATAAGCAAGAAATTCCATACACCAGAGGGACAAAAAGCTTCTCACGCTATAGAAAAGAATTGACTATTAATGGGTGACCACCTAATCCAATAGAAATGTTTCGTCATTTGCGCACCAAGAATAGAGGGAAAGGGCAACCAATCAATAAAAAAGTTGCAGTAATTTTGGTAAATAAGTTTTGAATCATTATAACATATTAAAAAATAGATTTTCTTGAATTTCACATTACTAATTTTTAAAAAATGTTTTTATACAATCTAAATTTGATAAATGGTTTGCTAATCAAGATTTAACCTCTGTTAGTGCCGAAGAGTTTTTCATGCAGACTATAGGTCGAGAGCGGCATGGCCGTGTACGTGGCTTTGGGCTAGGTCCAACACCATCATCAATCTTTGGCTTTTTTTTTTAGAAAAGCAACTAGTGGTATGACTCAATAGATCCTTGATGAGATGGAGCACAATAAGGCGACTATGAATTAACAGATCCTAGAGGAGAGGGAGAAATGAGAGCAACTCCAAGAGGAGATGCATCAGTTTATGCTACAATTCTGGTATATACTTTTCAATTTGGTAGCAAAATTGAAATTTATGAGGCAAAAAAATTAATATGAATGTGCTTTCTCCAAGAAGTAAATTGAAATTTAATAGATACTTTTGATAACAGGAAAAAGAAATAGAAAAGACTTCATAAAGAAGGTGCTATCTTCAAGAAGTAAACATTGAGCTGTGGTGAGAACCAACTTAAGGTATGATTTTGCTGCCATTCAACTATCTTATGAATGTTTTCCTTTATAATGCATTTGGAACTTAAGGGAGGTGATAAAATTTATTCATTGGACAGGATGGTTGAAATATTTGTTGTCACTGTATTGTCTTGTATATCTTCTATTAAAACTCAATGTTTGGTACCATATAGTCTTTATAATCTTTAGGTATATATGTATATTCGTGTGTGTGTGCGTCTAGTAAAATGAACAATGCTGCCCAAACAATTTAGATTATGCTCTGTTTGGTTGCTGAACAAACAGAAGAAAAGAAAATGAGTACGTAAATCACTGTTTTAATTTAGAGTTAATTTCATTGTTCCCTGTAAAATTGTAATGTGGTAACTTGCCAACAATGGAAAGCAGTCAGGACGTTTTTTTCTTCTTCTTTTTTCACTCTTTGAGGAAAGTTTTCTGACATAAGAATCAATAGGTTTTCCATAACTTAGTCCAAACAAATATTTGCGATAGGTGGATGCCAAGAGAAGAGAGGGTAGAGTTATAAATGAATACTTGTATGAGAAGTTAAAAAGAACAAAATGACAGAGGATATTGAGAAAGTGACCAAAAGGTTCTAATGGTACAAACCTCAATCTTTAGGAGCTCAAATTCATTTGTAGACATTTTCAACAGTGCTTGATGTTCAAAAAAAGAAAGATATCTCAACAGATTTTTCCCATTTTCTAGTGTTTCTACTGTATTTTTTTTTTGTAGTTCTTTTAAATCATTATAATATAGTTTGACCTGTTCTAACTTGTCATCTAGCCTCCATGTACAAATTTTCAGTCTAATGCTTTTACCATGAGATGAATAGAAACTTGTTTTTTGTAACTCTATCTGGTTCCCTTGTTGCCGGGATCTCCTCCTCCTTTGGGGCGCCTTGCAGGTGCCAAACTCTTATTTTGCTACTTATTAATTTTCTTAAACAGAAGTCTCTTTCAGAAAAGAAATCCAAGGAATAGTAAGCTATGAATGAGTTGGTAGTGTTAACACTTGACAGAGTTGAGAACATTAGCGGTTATAAAATAGTAATTGGGCTGGGTTAGTGCTTTGACATGACTTAGAGCATCACCTTAGTTTTCTAGCTGAATACCAGTTTAGCAGAATACCTGTTGTGCACTTAACATGTTCTTGTTTTTTATGTTTAAATTGTTTTTTTCCCTTAATCAAGTTAATAATCAAATATTGTTTGCTTTGAAGGAAAAAAATCTGCGAATCATCCACTTCTCATGACGAAGAGAGTTGTTGAAGATTTACTAGACGAGATGGGTTCAACACTAAATTAGGATGACCTTGGTGTGGCAGAAAAATTGGCCATGTTCTTGTACATTGGAACAATTTTTTTTTTTTTTGGTAAATGTTGTTCAATTGTTGGGTCTTTCAAAATGTATATTAAAGAACCATTTAAAATTGTGAATAAAGGTTTCCATTTTTGTATGGTTGAGAATCATTTAAAATTAAGTCTTTCAAAATTTTTCCAATAATTTTATTCTATTAATTTTTTTATATTTTTTTTTTGCCAAATTTTTTAGCAAGGGTCGTTGATCCTCGTTAAAGGTATGTTGGTCGGTATGCTTTAGTAACGCCTAGTAAGGGTCGGCCGATCCTAACTAAAGGTTTTAGCAACCCAAAATTGGGTTAGTAAGGATAGTCGATCCTTACTAGGGGCAATTTTTCTTGTAGTGGTATTTGAACATAAAGCAAAACGTATTAATATAAACTTAAAAGATATAATGCTTTTACCGCATAGGTAGTGAATTCATTGGTGTAATCCAAAACTATCTGCTACTTAACCTCATCACCAACCTTACTGCATCTATTTAAAGGGTTACCCTGAAAAAATTGATATGGGTTGATAAAATAAAATTGGATATATCCTATGAAATATGATAGAACATATTAAAAATCTTCTATAAAATAACACAAAACATTCTGTAAATGTTCTATGAAAAAATGTAGAACATATTCGTTTTGTTTTACGAAAGGCTACAGAACAAAACAAATATGTTCTATTAAATTCCACAGAATAAATTGAGTATACTCTGTTATCTTCTATAGAACATTTATAATATGTTCTATGTTATTTCATAGAACATTTTAAATATGTTCTAATTTTTTTTCGTAGACCATTTTAGATATGTTCTGTGATCTTTCACAGAACATATCCAAAATGTTATGTTCTGGTTTTCGTAACAGACCTGCGATTTTTAAAAAGAAAAGAAACAGTAACAACATTTTTAAGCTCAAAACACTTACCTTTTCACTCCCATTGCTCTCTTGGATGTCCAAACGTTCTAAACCATCCAAAAGTTGAAAAAAAAAATTCAAATCAAATCTTATTACAAATATGTATGAGTGGAATGTTAGTAGATGGTTAGGGTTTAAAGGGGATGTGAAATGAGAAAAAAATGAGAAGATGGAAGATGGAGGTAGGGAAGTGAAAGATGATATTTTTTATTGTGGGGTATAGATATCCAATTAGGTTGGCGTGTGTTGTTATTTTAAAAGCTAATATGTCTTTCAAGATAAATTTATACAAGAGTATTTTTGAAAGATGAACAATTGGGGTTTACTCAGTACTTAGAGAGGTTACATTAAATGCTCCCTTCGATTATTTCATACTCTCTCTAGGGCTATAAGGCTTGGCCCAAAATTTCATAAGCCACCGGGCTACAAGTAGGGATGGCAATTTGCCCCATCCCCGCGGGGACCCGCCCCGCCCCTATATGAGCGGGTTATTTTTGAATTTTTAGGGGTACAGGGTGGGGATGGGGTTAAAAATATTTGCCCCGTTGGGGTACGAGGCGGGGACGGGTTTACAATGCCCTGCCCCACGGGGATTCCTCATCCCCTTTATATAAATTTTATATTTAAAATATATAATTTTATGTGATACATAAAGTATATTTTATATATTCTATTATAATATAGAATAGAATTTAAATTATTAATGACTTCCTAACTTCTATGTCCCTCCCATCAATTTTAACATTTTTAACCATTTTTTAATAATATTGGTTACTTGATTTTCTCGCATCTCGATGATCTCACTAACAATCTAACATTTTCTAACAATTCTTAGATATTTCATATATAATGAGTTAAGTCTCCCTTATTGTGTTGAGTTTGTTAACCCTCTCTTTCTTTTCAATTATTCAAGTTTTATCTCTGTTCACGACGACACGAACGATGTTGTTATAAGTTGCACTTTATACAATTATGTTGTTTTTGTGTAAGGTGACTTCTATAGTCCATATTCTATAGGGATAAATATAAAACAGATTTTGAAAAACAGACCGTTGGATTAGATGCACTTATTATAAATTACATACTCGCAAAAAATCAAAATGATCCAACGGTTATTTTTTAAAATAATTATCTAGATAAAATTTATGATATTTTGAAGAATTAAATTATTATAATTTTTCATGAACATTTGTCATAAACTAAGCGTTAGATTACTATGATTTTTTGCGAACATGAAATTCATAACAATTGTATTTAATCCAACGGTCAATTTGTCAAATCTTTTATACTATTGGTCCTACGAACACTACCTTAGTTTGACATATGGTTTGTAAAACCAATATGGAATAGGTATTTTGATAAACTAACGATTGGATTAAGTTATATGTGTGTACACATGAGACATCATATATACAAAAAATCACATTGATCAAATGATTAATTTTTTATATGTGTGTACTATATTATCACAATAATTAAAATGACAACCAATTATTAATGTAGCATTTCACGTCAGTTGCCCATCATATGCTATGAGAAAAAATTATTAAAGTTTTGCACCATCTAATATTTTCCAACTATTATAACTAAATATGCTTTCCTGTTTAATGTTGTAAAGGCCCTTTCTTTTTAGTTATGAGGCAGCGTAGTGAACTTGTGATTGGTCAGCAAAAGGACAAAGGCCATTAGGTACTGGGTAACTTGGACTAAACAATTAGCTGCAATACACGGAATTTGTTCACCTATCACAACTTTATTAAAACTATTTTCTTCCAAGTTATTTATCTTTAAT
The DNA here is from genome assembly GCA_017140935.1 of Hamamelis virginiana. Lineage (NCBI taxonomy): Eukaryota > Viridiplantae > Streptophyta > Magnoliopsida > Saxifragales > Hamamelidaceae > Hamamelis > Hamamelis virginiana. The sequence continues at coordinate 805,764 of JAESVK010000717.1, read as the reverse complement.
TTCTTGTTTTATTTTTATGGTCATGAGATAGGATTCAATTCATCACATTATGTCACTAAATTAACATTCGGACAAGACAATTCGTTAATTAATATAGTAATTTTCTCCTAATTACCACTTTTCGCTTTAAGAAAAAAATCTCAGTAAACACTTGGCACGATTCTGTTGATCAAGAAGAAAAAGAAAAAGGTTAAAGTGTAAAGGCGCATTTGGTTGTGCCATGTGAATTGAACTATTTTATTATATTTTTATGAACAAATTCATTTCTGTGAAAGAGAAAATTCAAGATTTTTAATAAATTAATCTTCCAATACCAGAAATGGTTCCCTCATACACATTATCTATACAAAATATCAAGTCTATTGGAGATCAAGAGCTACTTTATCAATAACTAGCTACGAAAAATTGTGATATTTTTTATTGATTAGAAATGTGACTTTATGGATCGAATGGCTACTAGTGTCTGAGTAGCTTGAATTTTTACAAACATAATATTCATAAGAAGGGTATCTAATCCGACGGTGGATTTATCAAAATACAATTCCCACATTGTGATTTTGCAAATCATTGAAAAAATACAGGTAAAAGTATTGGTAAAGGGATCCCACTCCCATAATCAATTAATGCTATTCTTAAGGCTTAATTAAAATATTGGTCTAGCTCGTGGGTAGGTTAATTTGTCCTAGATATAATTAAGATCCCTTAGATCTTTTATTTAAAGAAAGGAGAAGGAAGCTTGGAAAATCAACTTGAATATATAAGTTGACATAATTCCTAATATTTAATGCTATTCTTAATTAAGGCTTAAATTAAAATGTCAATCGGTCTCATCGGTTCCGTTAGTAAGCTTATTCTAGTTGGTGGTTTAGTTGAGCTGTAACATAAAATTTTACCAAATCTTTCATGCTTTTATGGGGTTCATGGGGCAAAGCCAGATTCTTAGAGTAGCTTGAAAGGAACTCAATAAGCAAGTAAAGCACATCTCATTCTCTCTCTCTCTCTCTCTCTCTCTCTCTATATATATATATATATATATATATATATATAGACACACACACACACACTCACACACACACATATATTAGTGCAAAATATATGGTTAGCTTTCAACTTTAGTTCCCATTATTTCTAGCATGAAATAGCAGTTCATGATCTGTATTAGTAATGCTTTTAAAGCAAGCATATGGGTTGCAGAAAGTTTTTGAAAATGATGGAGTTGGTTGGATGTTAAAATCATCATGACCATCACCATTCAATTAATCACAAACCATCGATGGATCGATGTTGAAATGTTCGTTGGGACAACCACCATGCATATATATAATTAACTACAGAATATCTATCCCTAATGCCATGTGATAAATGCCGTGTTTATCTTTGCAAACATTATTCGATAAAAAGGCTCGACATATATATGCTTTAATTTACACTGTATCAATACAATTATATACTTTTATAGTCCCTATTTTATAGACATGATACGAAGTAAAACCATGGGGGACAAAAAATTTCAGTGTATTTATGTATATATGTGAATCATTATTGTGTGCTTGATCATTGCAATTCATTTTATTGTGATTATGTTGGACTAGAAATGATCTTATTAGCATGCATGTGTAGGTACGTAAAGTAAGCATAAAGTTCATAGGTAATTTAGGATACGTATTTTAAAAAATCAACTTACTTTTGGATTAGATGCTATTCTTATGTATGTCATGCATGCTAAAAATCATAGTGGTTCAACCATCGGTTTTCCTAGAAATATCACTGAGAAAAATTATAACAGTTTTCAGCCGTTATAGTATTTCAAAATACATATGCCACAATTAGTAAAGTCATCATGTTGACTTTAATAAAATCAACATATCTACATAGGATCGAGACTGTATATTTGACGCATAACATTTGCATATTACTTATTAATTAACAGTTTGTATTTAAAAAATCAATGATTTGATAACTGTAATTTTTGGCATGCCTGTCATACATAGGAAGAATATTAAATCCAACGGTCAGTTTTTCAAAATACCCATTTTACATTGGCCAAAAGGCTAAGTCCTCATATAAGGAAATCCTCACAGGAACGGGATATACACATATAATGATAGTCTTGCCGTACATTATCCTTGTAAAGTTGGTGTCCTAATTTAGCTACGTTGCCTGCACCTTTAAGTTATTGGTTTTTTCTAATTACACTCTATGCCATATTAAATTGTTTTGTTTTGTTCTGTTCTTTTGTTTCAAGTAACAAGGCGGAAATGAATTAAATATATCTACTTATTAAATTTCATCATTAAGAACATAGAATTGAATTTTATTAAGATTAATGCATGCGAAAGCGATTCGTATAGTACGTAGTCAACGGAACCAATTGCATTTCTTTATGTATCTCACTATCTGTAAACAACTACTATATACTTAGCTGTTTAAGGTTAATGCATGAGATCAACCAATTAATTCACCATAAACAATGTTTGACGCCCGGTTGAAGATGTCACCCAAATAGTTTTTTTTTTTTTCTCTGTTTGGCCGGCTAGAAAACGTCCTGATTGATGGATTTTGCATGCTCGGATTCTTTTTGCTTGGTCTCTTCTCGATCTGATAATCTAACTTGTCGTAATATTGATAAAATCTGAGAAAATTCCAAGGAAAGTACTGTAGATCTATCTATTGTTTTCGATCGGAACAAGAGCTTTAGAACACACTCTCTTCTAGGACCAATATTAATTAGATTGTGATATTTCTTGGAATAAAATGCCATGCATTAATTAAATAGTACCATATGCATGCCCACAAGTGAGCTGTTGCTTTTTGGTCCCCCCACCAATATTATTCTTATTAAGACCGCTGCGGACATAATGGATCCCTGCCTGGTTCCATTCCATTTATGATTAGGCAGGGGCAGTTGAAATAGGTAGAATAAGTGTAACCGGCCCGACCTGCTTTTTCTTTCTATTTATTTATGAAAATGATGATAAAAAACCTATTTCTATTCGTCCTTTTTATTTTTTATTTTTTGACAACATTTGTCCTTCTAATATTAACAAATATGTATTGCTATTAACAAATAGATACTGATCAATTAATGTACTCTTTTGAACTCAAATTCAAAATCTCTTTATAAATTAATAAGCTAATAAGCTATCAAGGCTTTTTTGGGAATTTTTTGAAAACAATTTAGGATAAGTTCACTCTTTGAATGCTATCCGATTTTCAAAATCTCTTTATAAATTAATATAATTGGTTTGCAAGAAAAATTATATTTAAATCTTATTTTCTATATATGGAGAAATGTTCTGGTTAGCATTTGCTCATTTTAATGAAGTAAGCAAATACTCGGATAGTCGAGATCTAACGACTATTTGAGTGTTTGTTGACTTTATAAAGTCATAAATGCTGACTAGAACATTTCTGTTATAGAAGATGGAACATATTTACATAAGGCTTACTAGATAATGGTTAATCTTCGGTTGATTGAATTTCATGTTTTTATCAAATCAACTCTTCAAAATCAGGAAATAGATTTAATTTAATTTAAAAAAAAAAAAACTGTCTCAATTTAATTCACAAGCATTATTTTTATCCATTCCTAAACATTTTCCCACCACTCTAATTTCGATCCCGGCAGAAGAGAGGTGGACCTTTTGTGAGTAGTCCATTGAACAAATTAAGAGGGGATCGGAAGCACAAAATGGTGGTGTGTGGGTGGTGCTGTGACCAAAGAGAAGTAATTGGAGAATGTCGTGCTCATGTGACATGTGACCTCATGATGCAACCGCACGGCTCTGAGCAAATGAGCAATGGTTTGTTTGGGTTTGGGACCATGTAGAACCACGTGAGATCAACATCATGTGGTGGAATAGTAATGGTAGATAGTTGCATCTGCTTCACATGCATGGTCTATTCACGTGAAATACTTTAAGTATATGTGAATAGGTATAATTTTTCATATATATTAGTACTATATGTACGTCTTAAAATAATTCTCTCTCCTATGGTGCAAATTTATTGAATACCTTCTATATTTTCATAGTATATAGTTTTTCGGAAATGATTAAGTCAACATATGTTTATATAAGCTTATGTAAGAATAAAGCTCATAGGTAATTGTGAGATGCATATTTTTAAAAAATAACCGTTGGATTATATACTATATTTATCATGTCATAGCTGCCAAAAATGAAAGTGATCCAATGGTCAAACAATTTTCAGCGGTCACAGTTTTTTATAGTTGTATGTTGAAATTCTGATATTAATTCAATATGATTTTTGGCATACAAGACTCTTTAAATAAGATTAAATTAGATGTATCCCATTTCAAAACATTAATATAAGAAAAATGACTCTTTAATATATTTTTTGCTTTTTAGCATCACTCAATAGGTCCTAAGCTTATGGTGTACTTTTGAAACAAATTGAAAAAGGACTCAAATGGATTTTCCTTGGGGCTGGGACCAATGGCCCCTGCTTTACGGCGCTATGAAAGTATCCTACAACTAGCAGCGCATGTTAGCATTGGACATGAAGAGCCCACAGGGAATACAGTATAAGGAAGTGGAAAGGGACATGCCATGTGGCCATGTGACCACAAAGAAAGGAATGGGCAGACAAATTACAAAACAGCGACACATATACAAATTCAGATACCATATAAATCCAATTCCTCATTTCCAAAACTGGCTATTGTATTGAAAATAATCAATTGCAAATCCATTCGTACAGTTTGCGCCGATTATACGCATTCTGTTTTATGTTATGTACGTTTTAATGTGTGCATTTCATTCACTAGTGATGGACAATTGTCATCGGTGCGGATTTGTTCATAATTGATTATTATTGTACATTGTACTAATATGAAGTTCATTATTTTACAAGTCATGGATAGTCCAGATGATCTTTTTAATACAAAATACCTATTTAATTTCCACCTATGCTTTTTTTTTAACATTTAATCTCTTTATGTATTTATTTATTTTTTGTCCAATATAGGATATCATGAACCTACTTTTGCTGAGGTTTGAATTCGGACTAATCCCTAAAGATGGATAAAATTACTTGTAAATCCTGCCCATCACTATAGTCAAGATGTTAAAGTTTGATTCCAAATTTTTAAATTTTCTTGATAATTAACAATTAATTTTCTATTAGATGATACTTGAACCCTATATTTCCAGATGTCGTGTACAGTATAGTCAATCAATATATAAACAAACATTTTAATAAATTCTTCAGTATATATTTGATCAAATCTTCAAGCATCCGAACTACATATATATCTCTCTATTTTAGACTAGGAAGCCAATCATTTTAAATAAAACAAAATAAAAATACAAAGCAAAAGGCCCGTTCCCCACTTTTTGTTTGTTTGTGGGTTTTTTTTTTTTGCCAAGAAAGAGATGTTTGAGCTATCACAGTCCTATTAATCTTTGCTCCTCATGCGGGACCATTGTCTAATGGGATCGTATAATGCTTTGGCTACTATCCTTGACTGATAGTTGGCCAAAAAAATTTGGTTCGTTTCAAGTTTACAGCTTTCGTTCCTTTGACGCCGGGTCAACGATTTCCACTTTTTGTTACTAACCTTGACATTTTCTCTTCTTTGAGAATTTTGAAGTTAAGGCTTATAATGTTAGTTTGAAATTCAGGTTAATTGGTTCATTGAAAGAGCTTCCTTTAAGATATAAGAAAAAAAGGATAATTGAAATGAAATATTAAAATAAAATATGAAAAATTATACTTTACCTATTCAAATTTAACCTAGTTTTTATTTTATTCCTAGCTTATATATATATATTAAAAAGAATTATAAAGTATCATTTATAATTTTAGAGGACGACTTTACACTCCTATTAGTTTTAGAAAATTAAGCAAAATAAACTGTAAATAATCAAATCACTAGCTTTGTAAGTTCTTTTTGACATTCAATAAGATTTGTACTCAAAATTCGGCGCTATAATAATTTTAAACAATCACTAAGCCAAGACAATTATGTATCCCAAATAATACATATAACTCATCTATATATTTTTATTTTTTGTCAACAAAATCTTATCCCACTTCAAACTCTTTAAATCTAGTAAATGGGTATTTAACACATTTCTACGTATTTGAACTTTAGAAATCTTTTCTAAAAATACAAGTATGTGTCGTTGGACCCATATGTCATGACTATTCTATAAGATTGTGTATTTTTAATTATTAAAATAAAGTAAAAGGTTTAAAATGTAAATCTATAAAATTAAAATAACAAAAAAGGGTAAGGGGTTGGACAGTAGAAGCTATGGCGAGTGATAGATACGGAGTACCTAGTGTTGAATGCGAGGACCCACGTTCATGGTCCTGCTTAATCATCCCTGCTAGCCCTCTGCCTCTGTATGATATGTATCTCACAAGCATTCACTATAACCTCCAAAACCTACTCCTTTTGTGTATAGTCTTGTTGCTAGCTTCCCTTTCCTCCGTGTCATCAAGATTCTCCAAATGTCTCTCTCTCTCTCTCCTCCTCCTCCTCCTCCTCTCTCTCTCTTCCCTCTCTGTCTGTCTGTCTGTCTTCCCTCTCTCTCTATATTTCTCTATACAGAAGAAAAAACAAAAAGAAATGTCCCCATCACCCACACCATATCTCAAACCCCCCTCACCAATCATTCATCTTCTCAACCCAAGCAACCTCTCGTACCAAATCCACCTCTCTTAACTTCAATAACATAATCTTATACCCCCAATTTTATATCCCTCTTTCTTCTCACTCTCCTTCATCTCTCTTCCCCAAATCTCACAAATTAATTAACACTAAATTCTAATGACCAAACTCTTCCGATCCAAATCTTGCGGTCTTATTATGGGTACTGCCCATATGTTCAATTCCGCGCCTCCGAGCCCCTCCGTTTATTTAACCAACGACGATGACGACGATGACGACGAAGAAGAAGACGAGGAAGAATGGGACGACGACGACGGTGAAAGCGGCGGCGGCGGTTGTTATAATGGGAATCCAATTTCGACGCCGTTAATTGGTCCTGGATCGAGGGAGGGAACTGGGGCTGACCAATGTCAGCGCAGTCATCATCATCAGTTTCCGGTTCTGGCGGTTCTGGTGACAGTCTTGAGGAAGTCACTGGTGACTTGTAGTGTTGAGACGGACGATGTTTCTTCGTTGGATATTAGTTCGCCCACCGATGTGAGGCATGTGTCGCACGTGACTTTTGATCGGTTCAATGGGTTTCTTGGGTTGCCGGTTGAGCTCGAGCCAGAGGTTCCTAGAAGGGTTCCCAGTGCGAGGTTAGTCTCTTTGATACATATATGTGTATATTTGTAATGTATTTATGTGTTTGTGTGTGTGAATTGAGTTTAATTTGATGCGGAGTATGTGTGTGTGTGTGTGTGTGTGTGTGGAATTGAGTTTAATTTGGTTACCAGTGTTTGGGATTTTGTGATTTCTCTCTGGGAAGAGTCGCATGTGAATATGTAATGTTGTTTGTTATTACTAGTGGAAGTACTAAACAATCGAAGTGACCAGCACCAATTCGGCTATGCATGCATAATCTGCATCCTTGAAGACGTTACTTAAGAAAAAGGAGGAAAAGAGAAGAATTTGGTTTCTCTTCTGAATAAATTTTGCCTCCTTTATTCTCTTTTGTATCATTTACTCTATCCTGTTTTTACTCTTCCTCTGTATTTTATTTTCTCTTCTTTTCTTCCAGCTATTTGGTTTTATTAGCTTTAATGATGAAAGAGCGTTAGAAAAGTATCCCCTTCTTCATTGCTTGGAAAGATCCAATGGCTCATGGCTGTTCTATCAAAAATGTAATCCCATGATACTATAAGTTAATGATCCTTTATTCATCATTAGTGAAGTAACCTCCTTTGCCAGCGCTAACCCACTTTCAAATCTGACAATTTATGGCTGCCAAAATAAAAATTAAAAGATGCAAAGATCTTTTTGATGCTGTTGTTGTTCTTGTGGTAGGCAAGATTACAGGACTTGGCAAGAGGAACACAGCTGGAGAGTCCCATCCTGTCAATATTCCCAAATTAGATTCTTGAATTCAATAGGTAGATTATGGTTTCAAATTTCCGGTTTGAGATTCTATGCCCGATTAGCTTAGTCTGCAAGTCATAATTATAACACTAGCTAGAGTGAAATACTCAAATGTTTTCCCATCCCTGAGCTTCTGATTTTCCTAGGATGAATGTGGGTTGTTTTTCCTACTTGATCTTTGGATATTATATAAGAATTGATTTTAGGGCCCGTTTGCATTAGCTTTTTCTATAATCCCTTTTGGAGCTTAAAATTTCACTTGATCTAAGAGGAGGGATGATAATCACTTTTAAACAACTTGAGGAATGAGAGGATGCATGGCAAAATTTCATACTAATACTGATTGGGGAAAAAGTTAGGAGGCCTCAACTCTTACCACAATCACTTTTAGTATGAAAATTTTGATATGTGAAGACATGGTTTGAACATAATTTTAAAGAAATATGTGAAATAGTTCTCCAACAGTGATTTTAGCAAAAGCTAACGCAAATAGACCCTTAATCATGCAAGCAATTTCCTGAATACAACTTATTTATCCAGGATGGCCAACAATTTAACTGAAGATACAGCCCTAGATTGAGTTGAATAACGAAAATAAAAAATGAATAGGATTCGTATACCCAGGTCCAAGTAACTTGGATACAAGGCTTATTTTATTTTATTTTTGCATTTTGTTGTTGTTGTTGTTGTTCTTCTTCTTCTTCTTCTTCTTCTTCTTCTTCTCTTTGTGGATTTTGCTTGAAGTCATCTTTTGGTTCACGGTTTCTCATCTTTTCCATGCATCCTTGAAATACAACTGATTATGAAATCCTGATCCTATCTTTCCTTATCATTTGCATTTGAAAAGCTTGATACATCATTTTTTTTCCTCCTATGGTCCAGTGCTAGTGTGTTTGGGGTTTCTGCCAAGTCGATGCAGTGTTCTTACGATCAAAGAGGGAATAGTGTGCCGACAATTCTACTTATGATGCAAAAGCGTTTGTATTCAGAAGGCGGCCTTCAAGTATGTTTGTATTCTAATAACTAATTTAGTTGTTGGTTGTTACTGTTATTCAAAAGCTGAGGTTTTGTTTCACGCTTCTCTTGCTTGAAGGCAGAAGGAATATTCCGGATAAATGCTGAGAACAGCCAAGAAGAGTGTGTTCGGAACCAGCTAAACAAAGGTGTTGTGCCACGTGGAATTGATGTTCATTGCTTGGCAGGATTGATAAAGGTATTCATACAGGATGTTACCTCCGTCAAACTTGGTCAGTATAGTTGGGATTATTACCAAAATATGCAAGAGGATCACACTGCTTAAACTTTCAGAGTGCCTAAATTTTCTTAACCATTTTAGCCTCTTCCTTTTTGCTCTCATGAAATTGGAAAATCTTGAAACTAAATACTCAAATTTGATATCTAAACTTCCCTAAGCTTGCATCTAGTGATCTTGAAGAAGAGAATTTAGATTCAGACGGGTCCACCATATCGAATTGTCTGTAATATTGTAAATTCAGAAGGAAAAAAAAAAATCACAACAATAGGAAGTTATATGATTAAATATTTTATTAATCTAGTTGAAAGTTGATAAATTATTTGGAGACTTTGCTGACATACAGTGATATTCAGCTAAATAATAAAATGTTTGAAAAGCCTAAGTTTCCCAAAATTAACATGACCTCGGATAGTTTGGATAAAGGCGAATTCTGGAAGGAAAAAAAAAAAAAATCACTCCAGTCTGGAAATTGAAAACCATACTTTTGTCTGGGTAGCATTCTTATTAGATTAAACATCACCTTAATGGCTTTTTATGCCATGATGATTTTATTTCAAGAGTATTCTGTTTTGCTTAGAAGGCTGAAAAGTTTGCCTGAGAATTGAAGTTTACACTTTGCGCACATAAGATAAACTTGACATGCCCACCATGTGTGATGGCTACTTTTGATTGCTTGAGTTAAACAGTTCTATTAGGTTCTTTTTTGGTTCCTAGTAATGGATTACTACAATTTTTTGATGCTATGCAGGCATGGCTTAGAGAACTTCCTACAGGGGTGCTCGATTCTCTTACACCAGAACAGGTGATGCACTGCAACACTGAAGATGACTGCACTAAACTTGTAGACTCACTGCCTCCAACAGAAGCTGCACTGCTTGACTGGGCCATCAACTTGATGGGAGATGTTGTGCAGCATGAACATCAGAACAAGATGAATGCACGCAACATTGCTATGGTCTTTGCACCCAACATGACTCAGGTTACTTAACATTTTTCTTTTAAAACTAACATTTTGTTTCAAAATTCTCTTGAATGTGAGATGGTCCCTAATTCGTTGCTGTAGTGCGATTAGTCTCTCACTTTTTTTTTTTTTTTTTTTGTGTCCTTTAATTAATGGGTCAAATGTAGAAGTTTTCACTGTTCTGAAAATCGACTTGGCTGTCAATTATAACCATCTACCATTTGCATCATTCTCCTGGATGACCAGGAGATTTTTTTTTTTTTTTTCATATTGTTCCATAGGTGTCCATTGTAAGTAGTGTGGACAGTTAGGAGCTTAAGATTATCATGCTGATCAATTCTACATAAGTCCTCTCTAGATAGGATTTATGTTTGGATTGTAGCACTCCCCATGTGTGATTGTAATGACCAACAAGGGGGTTCTCCTTGTTTGCAAATACATCTCTCTTTGGCTCTTTTTTAAATAACTGGTTATTATTTTTAATTGATGCAGATGGCCGATCCTTTGACTGCATTGATTCATGCAGTGCAAGTTATGAACTTCCTTAAGACACTGATTATGAAGACCCTTCGAGAGAGAGAAGAATCAGCTGCCGAGGCTAGGTTGCTGTCGTCGTGCTCCGATTCTCCCTGTGACAAGGGTGAACCCCATCCATCAAACTCAAACAGTGTGGTATCTTGCGAGCAAGCTCTGGATGGTGCTGCCCCTGAGGAACCTGCCATTATGAGGACTTCCACTTTAGACAGACTGGAATCTGATACCGAGGAAAAAATTTGGAGCTTTCAGAAGAGGAGTGATGCAGAAGAGGAATTTGACTACTTTTCCAGTGTCAGCACACCTGCTACTTGTGGAATGGGAGCTTTAGAAAATGGGTGTAGAGGTGGATATGATAATGGAGAAGTTGAGGGGATATTGGATAGGCTAAGCTTGAGAAAAGGAGTGAGGAAGCTATATAGGCACCCTATGTTTCAGTTGAGTAAGCCAGTTAGGAAGAGTAAAAGTCTTGGGATTGTAAATACTAGGGGAGGAGGTGGAGAAGCTTGGGCATGAGATGGCTACCGGTCAGGTCCAAGCATGTATTGTTAATTTGGTTGTTAAGATCTTTTGATGCTTGAGTAAACATTGTTAAAGTATAGATGTTAGTGGTTGCTTGATTAAAAGTGTCTAGTCAGTGAAAGTGCTTGAAGTTTGTAGGATGTTTGAAGGTACTAACTGAAACACCAGTAAAATGGACAATAATTTCTGAGGGATAAGACTCTCCTTGTATGATTTATTGCATAACTTTGTGTCATTATAATAACAATGTGGGAGATTTCATGAAGTAACCAAAGGTATGATGCAGTGATGTCTGAATTTTATTGTGCTTAGACTATTAAGGACAAAGGGAGATGGTAATTAGGAGCATATGTGTGTGAAAATGTGTTGAGAAGACTCCTGATTATCTCATCATGTACATTCCTCTCAACACTTTAAAGTCTTTTCATTGAAACTTTAAATTATGTTTTAATGGTTTGGTTGGACTTGGTAAGCCTGTTTTGTGGAGGAGGAGGAGCAATAAATAAAGTCTTTAGGCTGTCAAGTGTTAATGTTTAGGTTCGAGCCTTAAGAGCAGTCATTTTGTGCAATATATTGAAGGTTAGGACTGTGTGTAGGTCCAATCCGGATTCTCTACAGGGTTTTAAGGTGCTGGGGTTGGTGGGGTTTTTCGCACGATTGCAGCACTTCAGCTAATAAGTGATCCAGCGACTGATTTTATATAGGAAAATGCTATATCTTCCAAAAATGTTATCCTAAAAGTGTATTCCAAATGTTGTGGTAGTTGATTTAACCCTTCTGATTTTTAGCAAATTCTTTAATTAATAATAAATATAGGCTAGAATTGATTTGGGTTGGTTTTTTGGAATATATATCATTACTCTTTTAAATATGGCACCAAAACGAGAATGTAAAATGTTGTCTGGTATCTTGAGCTATTTAAACAGCTCCAAAGCTTGAAGAAATCACCAAAGGCTTATCCAAGTGAATCTAGTTCATCTACTCAAGCTATTTCTTAAGAATCAAGTCCTAGTTCTCTCAAAGCTCTTGTTATTCACATATCTTGTAACTAATCTGTGTTGAAAGTTTATTGAGAACTTATTTATTGTATTCTCAGTGTTGTTGAGAATCATATTAGTGCTCATTCAATTTCACTTGTATTTTTTGTGAGATTAAGGTTTTGTGTAAACTTTATTTGGGGTGAGAATCTTCCACCATTAAAGAAGATTGTTGGTGAGAGTCTTCCACCGTAAAAGAAGATTGTGTAAAGATTTGAATCTCCATAGGAAGTGAGATTGATAGTGTATTAATCCTCGACACAGAGATCTTGAGGCGTGGATTTAGGCGGAGACCGAATCACGTAAAAATCGTTGTGTTTAAATCTCTCTAACTCTATTTCTTACATTTCAATTCATATACTTGCTATATTAATTGCTAAGTTAATTGTGATTCATTTTGCATTCTAGTTATTAAACTTTTTGAGTTTTCAAAAACACATAAATCCCATTTGTAAATTTTTTTTTAGTTACCAATACTCTATTTACCCCCCTCTAGAGTATATTTTGGGCCGACAATATATATATATATATATATATAATGGTTCTAGTGGAGCGACTCGCTCACTGAGCGCCAGCGCCAATCCTTATGTGCGTTTAATCCTACAGTGGGTGACTTTGGAACGAAGAGCAGCAGCCGACAGCGAGCAGTGTTTTTTTAATTCGTGTCAACGGTGCGTGGGTAATGGTGAGGAACCGATCGCAGATTGTTATTAGTGGTTGGTACGGAATTTGAAAAGATGAATTTTTAATAATTTATATGCTTAAAGCTAAAGTGAGAGTGTAACCCTAAACCCTAAAACCCTAAATCCTAAATCCCAAACCCTAAAATCCTAAATCCTAAACCCCAAACCCTAAAACCCTATAACCCTAAACCCTAAACCCCAAACCCTAAACTCCTAAAACCCTATAACCCTAAACCCTAAACTCCAAACCCTAAAACCTTAAACCCCAAACCCTAAATTTGGGTGGTTTGGGGTTTAGGGTTAATGGTTTGGGATTTTGGGTTTAGGTTTTTTGGGTTTGGGGTTTAGGACTTAAGGTTTTAAGGTTTGGGGTTTAGGGTTTAGGTTTTAGGTTTAGGATTTTAGGGTTTAGGGTTATACTCTCTCTCTAGCTTTAAGCATATAAATTATTAAAAATTGATTTTTTCAATTTCGTGCCAGCCACTAATAAGAATGTGCGGTTGGTTTCTCACCATGCATTACCCTCGCATCGCTGACTTGAATTAAATGAGCACTGCTCGCTTTCGGCTATTGGTCTTCATTCCAAAGTCACCAACCGTCGGATTAAACACACATGAGGATTGGCGCTGGCTCAGTGAGCGAGTCGCTCACTAGAACCATTCTCTCTCTCTCTCTCTCTCTATATATATATATATATATATATATAATTTTTTTTTTTTATTTCTGACCTGTTCAATGAACTAGAACCGAATAGGTTGCCAAAAGAAATTTTTTTCCCTGCATTTTTCGTTTTTTTTTTCCTCCATTTTCGTTTGGTATCAATCAATTGATACACGTACAAGTATACAACATAGTAACATACATATGTCAAAAAAATTTCTTTGCAATTTTTTTTTTTCGTTTCTCCTGTGATTTTTTTTTCAAGAGACAGATTAAGATCGGGAGTTTCCGCACAAAATGAAAAATAAAAAATGGAGAGAAAAGGGGGGAGTTTTTGTAAATGGAGTGTTGGGGGTATTTAAGGAAACTTGTGGGGGTGTAGTTATACGAAAAGAGTGTATAAAAAATCAATGGGGATGGAAATCAGTATGAGGGGTGGCAATATGCCGCCGAGATGTTGTGAAAGCACACATAACCTCTACACTAGGTGGGCTTGCAGGCTGCAACCCCTGGACTTTGCCAGGATTATAGCCAAGTTATTGGCTTTTAATTTGAAAGCCCAATCATCACCTCAGGCCTGAAGCCCTGATGTGGTAGGTGGGCAGATGGACTAGTGGGCTTACCGCCTACCGGACTTCAAGCTGTATTCTCGGCTTTCACCTAGCTGGATTGTTAGGTACTGTAGGCAACAGCTTTGTTGATTTTTTCTTTATCATGATCAAATAGTAGCAACCCTAGTTTGTGTAAACCCACAAAAATATGATCTTCTAATCCGTTTTTAATTTCGAACCTCACAAATTCTTGGGTTAGGGACCCAATTCTTTTCCTATATAAGCTCAAAGGTTCCAAATCCATTTGGAGGAAATTGGAACCCAATTCTCTCGAGAATCCTTTGTCCCTATGCTCTCGAGTTGCTCTACTCTCTCTTCAAATTAAGGTTCTTTTGTCCTCTTATACGATTATAGCATAATCCAAAGGTTATCTTCTGCGTTTGTTCGCAGGAGATGAAATAGGCTTTTGATTGTTCAATAGAGCAAAATTCTGTTTTGTTCACTTCAAGCAATTCAATTAGTCTAAGTCTGCTGCAATTGCAATTGGTAATAGGTATTTGAAGTTTATTGGGCTTAAACTGTGATTTTTAAAGCTTTTTCAAATATACATGTAGCTTTGTAATTTATTTTAATTCTTTTTCTGACATACACGTATCTCTGAATTTTTTTAAGTTATTCGATGATAAATATAAAATATTTTTTAAAAAGATATATGTATATTTGTTGGTTTTTATTTATTTTATTTTTTAAATCTTTTTAAGAGATACATGTATCTCCAAGATTTGTTAAATGTATACATGAAACTTGACTCTATGTTTTTTTTTTTTGTATATTTTCATTCATGTAAATTTTTGAATATAATCAAAACTAAATATGTTTAGGCACCGTTTGGATTTATTTTTTATAAGTACTTATTTGTTTTTTTAAAAATTTGCAATATATAATTTCTTAGAAAAATTTTAAAAAAGAAAATAAGTACTTATAAAAAACAAATTGTGCCTTACTTTTTTTAAAAAATGAATTTGCTATCCCAAAAATTTTCATGGATAGCAATATCAAAATTTAAAATTTCAAAATTGTTGAAATAGGGGCAATTTAGGAGTTTAGATGTGGATATTTATAAAGTATTTTTGTAACCGCCAAATATGAAATAAATTCATATATGGGCAATTGTATCTTTTTACACACTAAAACCGCATGATTATGTATCATAAAAAACCTAGAAACCTACTGGTACAAGCATCTTATACCAAACGAAAAGTCATTTCCATATTTCCATCTCCTCTCATGTCATAACAGGTCAAACTTCTAGAACCCATTACTACCGGCCTGAATTTAGCCCACTCTACCCACTCCCAAACCAGCCCATTGCCTTCGAAACTTTTTCTTATCTTAATGTTTCTCAACTGCTTTGCTCATTGATGTGACTTAATTTCAATTATCTCCACTCCAAAGTTTCTTTTAAGATTTGTTTGGATATCAGAAATTTAGAGGGAAAATAATTTATTTATTATTATTTTTTTTTTGCAATTGCTTGTGAATGATTTTCTTTCTTTCTTAAAAAAAAAAAAATTCTTTTGTCATGGGCTACCCGCCACGTCAAGTAAACAATCGAGTGAGATTGGTATAAGATTGATTCTTTTTTTTTTTTTGGGTATTTTTGGTAGGTGTAATGTTGGTTTAAATTAATTTTCCATTGGTAAAGATTGGCATGGTCCACACTACACATTTAGGGTCATGGACGTAGCCACCATGGGGCAAGGGTTGGCAACAGCCCACCCTAACATTTTGGTAAAAAAAAAAAAAAATTTACATCACTATCCTGTTGAACTATTTTATTCCGTCATTGATCTTCAACTTCTTGAACTTAATAGTCATTTCACTGAGGAAAACACTGAATTGCTTCTTAATATGGCATGCTTGAGGCCAGATGATTCTTTTTATACTTTTAACAACCAACAATTGATTCGTTTAGCTACATTTTTTTCCAATAGATTTTTCAGCATTCGATCTTACTATGCTTGACAATCAACTTGAGAATTATGTTGTTGATATGCGCTCTTCTAGTGACTTTTCACAATTGAAATGAATTGGTGCTTTAGCTCAAAAAATGGTTGAAAAAAAAAAAAAAAAAAACATAATGTATCCATTAGTTTACTTGATTTTGAGATTAGCACTTACCCTCCCAGTTGCAATTGCCATTGTAGAGACGACATTTTCTGCAATGAAAATTGTGAAGAGTCGATTGCGTAACCGGATGGGCAATCAATTGATGAATGATAGCTTGATTGAATATATTAAGAAAGACATACTTGATGGCATTGATAATCAGGTTATCATACAACACTTTCAAAAGATAAAGACTCGAATGGGACAATTGTAATCGATTAGTGAATATTTTATTAATACGAATTATGTTTTGATGATTTATGTTTCATTTAGTAGTGTTTTTGTGCTTTTGTGCATTAAATATTGATAATTTATTAGTTTTAATAGATACTTTTCATGTTACTTTTAAAAGATGAAACCTTAAATTTCATTTTTTTAGAGTTTCGCCCACCTTAAATACAAATTCTGGCTATGTCCCTGGTTAGGGTACTGCAAATGTTCTAAATTATTAAAAGTTTGCTTAACATTTTGACAAAACCACAGCTTATCCATATTAAAATAGCAAAATTAGTGTCACTCAGAAGTGAAACGTTACCTTATTTGGACTGTTAGATTAGAAACGGAAAGGAAAAAAAATTGAAAGATACGCAAAGATGCCCTTGTCTTCCGCGAGCCATGCAGCATCTTGGTTGAATTACAGCCAGGGCCGGTCCTAAGATTTTGGATGTCTTAGGCAGACTCCTAAAATATTGCCCCTACTACATATTGACAAAAACTGACAAAAAAAACAAAAAAAAACAAAAAACAAAAAACATATTGACAAAAAAAAAAAATCGTGGAAAATTTTAGTTATTTACCCTTAATTTCTCATGAGCTAAATGTACAACAATCATTTCACAAAGCAGGTTCTTAATAGGCTCACCTCGAACCTCCTATCACTGATTCACCATTACAAATATATATATAAAGAAGCTAAAACCTATAACAATAAAATCAGAAAAAATGTTTTCACCCCGAACATCCTATCATAATTACAAATATAATTAAACTAATAAAGAAGACCTACAATAATCAAGTCACAAGGAGAGTTTTCAATAGGCTCATCCCGAACATCATATCATCGTTACAAATACAACAATTCTTTTCGTCCACCCTTTTTGTCCTCTCTTTTGCATCATCCCTTGTGCATTTGACCAACTTGAAAGTTGAAACAATTATTTTGAAAAACCGATTGTTGGATTTGATGCTCCACTTATTCATATCAAGAATACAAAAAATCACATTGATCCAACGGTTAGTTTTTCAAAAAATAGACTGTGATAGTTTTTCATAGTTTTTCATTATATTTACAATTTTTTTCAAAAGTGCAAAAACCAACCATTGGATCAATGATATTTTTTGCATTCATGATAAGTATAAGTGAAATATCAAATCCAACGGTCGATTTCTCGTGATAATTGTCCCAAGTTGGTCAGATGCACAAGTGAAGACAAATAGGGAGGACGAATGAAATTTTCCTTACAAATATATCAAACAAATAAACAATCAATTCACAAGGAGAGTTTTCAATAGGCTCACCCGAAACCTCTTATCATCATTACAAATATATCAAACTAATAAACAAGATTTGATTACAACTTTTGAATATAATTCCATTAAAATGAATATAATTCAACAATAATTTCCATAAATGTGTCAAACATACATAGAACAATGATACCAAGAAATTAATTACAAAAATTATATTCTAAAGAAAAATGCAACAACAAAAAATAGAGGCTAAATAGTAGAACATATATAGTATATTGGGGTTTGGCCCTTTGGGCTGCCCTTGAATAAAAATTGGTTGCCTATGTAGTATATCACTACTAAAATCAAATTTAATGCCCTTAAATTTTTCTAAAAAACTGATGCCTAAGGTGATTGCCTGTTAGGCCTGCCCTTAGGACCGGCTCTTATTTACAGCAAACCACACATTCCCATGCATTATTGAGATAGACATACTCAAACCATTCCACATATTTGGTGACGAAATGGTGGGCGTTTTAATCATTTTATTTTCTTTCACCGTAAAAAAAAAGAAGAAAAAAACACCAAGATTTTTTGACCTAATTTCAGGTCTAAACATATAATTTATTTATTTGTATACTTCCGAGTTTCTAACCTTAAACCTACCTTTTACCAGAGTTATTTTATGAATGTTTAATTTCATCCTATCTTTTAAAACATTTGGCATTCAAATGCTCAGAAATGTACCTATTAGCACATGCTGACTTTCGCGAAAATCAGCATGAATCTCATAGGTAATTTTTGGATCTATATTTTTAAAAATTGAACGGTGGATTAGATACTATGCATAGTTAAGTTACGCATGCCAAAAATCATAGTGATCCATCAATCGATTTCTTAGATATGTCACTTAGAAAAACTATGACATTTTTCAGCAATCAGAATTTTTCACAGTTTGTATTTTGAGATGTCGACATCAGATCAGTGTGATTTTTGGGTGATATAACATCCATAATAAGAGTATCTAATCCAAAAGTCGATTTTTCAAAATATGCATCCCACAATTACATATTAGCCTCATGCTAACTTTCGCGAAAATCAACATATGCTTACTAGATCAAGACTCTTCAAATGCTAACCTTTTTTATTTATTTATTTATTTTTGTTTAGTTTTATTTTATCAAACAATAAAACCTATGCGCATCCCAAACCCTCTTTTAATGTTAATATTGATGTATTTCTATATGCTCTGAAACCGAAACCTCTCTCTTAAAAATGAGAATGCATGCTTAGATTAACAAGCTATTGACATCTTAATGCTAACTTAAAAGAATAAAAAGGGTGAGAAGGGAAACTCCTATCCATATAAGAATGACCCTTTAAAATCTACTCTCGTTTTTAATCAACTCAAGTTGCAACCCCTCAAGTAAGAATGACCCTTTTAATAACGCGTACGGTATGAATTATAATTGTCTCTATTTGAAAATTTCACTAAATAATAATAAAATTCTAAAATCAATTGACTGTCACATCTCCTATCCATCCCAGTAATGTTATATATCCCAAAAAATTGTCCCAAAAAGACATCCCAAATGATCATTTACTATGAAGAGAGAATTCACTAAAAAGAGAAGGATTAGATCATCCGTCACATCATTTTAGAAACACTTTTGGAACAAATTTTTTGGAATATAAATCATTTTTCCTATCCATCCTCACAATTATTACAGTCGATTGAGGACAATAGAAGGGAAAAGTAATTCACCATATACAAGATGACACGTGGCACCATATCAATAAATACGGTAATATATAAATTATAGTGACATGTATCACCGATTGATAGGATTTAATATGCCCAAGAGGAGAGTTTGGATCCTCTGCTAGCATTCCCCTATGCTAGCATTTGCTAGCAAAGCAAGGAGATGATGACACGATAGCAAATTAAGCAATCCAATGGTCGAGAAATCATTAAATCCCAAAACGGCTGTCCATGTGAGCGTTTTGCCTAATTGGGCATGTTAACGGCAACCAAATTTCAAATGGGGTTTGAATATGATGAAGAAGGAGTAGAACCACGGCGACGGCGATAAGGGGAAAGAGAAGAACAGAACCATCGTCATTGCAGCTCACTCCTCAAGTAGCGCTGGTGAGCATCATTATGCAGCAGTAGTCACACCGGTGAGCACTTTCCTTGCCATCTCTTCTCTTTCTCTCTTCTCCTCCTATGTCCTCATCCACATCCTTTCATCTTCTCATCTTAATCTTTTCTCTTCCCTTCTTTGGAAAATCTCTTCCCTCCTTCGACGAACGTCTTTTTTATTTTATTTTATTTTTAACTTTTTATTTTTATAATACGAGTTTCATAGTTTCA
Organism: Hamamelis virginiana; assembly: GCA_017140935.1. Classification (NCBI taxonomy): domain Eukaryota; kingdom Viridiplantae; phylum Streptophyta; class Magnoliopsida; order Saxifragales; family Hamamelidaceae; genus Hamamelis; species Hamamelis virginiana. Next base: position 785,531 of record JAESVK010000717.1, on the reverse strand, counting down.
CAAAACAAATAAATAGAAAGAAAGAAGAGGGTACATATGGTGGAGCAAGATGGCACGGGGAGGCGAGACTTGCCGAAAGTGAAGGAGGGCTCACTAGAAGCTTCTCAATGGTGAGGGTGTTCTCCGATTGGAAAAACACATGAATGCCCTATTTGTTACAAAATTTTCTCATCTAGATAACGCTTGGTGGGTATAAGAGATCTCATGTCACTAGTTTTACGACAAGTCCCGCTAAAAATTATGTTAAAATTGGTGACAATTTAATAGATCTTAATCTTCCTACTCCCATGGATGACTATGATATTAGCCAAAAATCTCCCGATTCTCTCCTTGCTGGAGTGTCATCATCTCCTTCCTTTGCTAGCAAATGCTAGCAGAGGATCCAAACGCGTCGTAGCCAGTCTTATAGACTCGTAGCATTATTGAGACAGCCATACTCGAATCATTCCATATATTTGGTGGGTTTCTAATATATATATATATATAAGAAAAAATTAGGGCATATAATTAATTATTTTTTATTAATATTAACCCTCCACCTTATCCCGGCCCATAGATTCTCGACCTTTTTTTAATGTGGGTAGTACTCAAATTTTAAAATCTTTTGATATTAATTCAAAATTTCTAAAAATTTCAAAATTGCCTCCATTATTTTATTTGTAAATTTTTTTGAAATTGCTTTAAAATTTTAAAAGTTTTAATGTTTTTTTTTTTAAAAGTAGAAAATTTTAAATTTGATAGGTATTTAGGTCACTAGGTGATAGGGTATTCAAGTGTCTTTTCTCTAACAATCTCTTTTACAGTAAAAATATGGCCACATATATATAAATCATTTATAGATTTTATAAGATTAAATTTGATATTATCATTGAGTTTTTAATTAAGTGATCCTGCATATAGGAAATCACTTGTTGGTCTAATGGCATATATTTCCACTTTTAGGGGAGAGAGAATTCATATTTGAACATATCAGATATGCATCAATATTCATTTGTTAATATCATGGATATTTAAGGTAGGGATCGGTTTTATCGTTTGGCCAAAAAAAGGAAAAAAAAAAATTTGCCCTCACATAAACAAAATCTTCTCTTTGCAGGAGTTGTGTCATTATTAATTATTTAAAATAGTATTTCCTTTTATGTTTTTTGTAATGAATAGTGTACTAGTAATTTTATTATATCTTTTCGAACAATGCTAGCTTAAAATTAATAAAAAAACATATATAGAAGTTCATTTATATCGTTTGGTAAAAAGGAAAAAAGAAAGTTCATTTCAGCATTTCAATTCGTTTAGGCAAAGAAAATTAAATCTTGGTTTTTATTATATATATATATATATATAGAGAGAGAGAGAGAGAGAGAGAGAGAGAGAGAGAAATGCTCTTATCAGCAAATGCTGATTTTAGCATAAAATGCACAAAGAGCAGCAGCCGTTGGATTGAAGAGGGAAGGGGTTTAACGGCTGATCAAACATTTCACTTAAATGACCCGCGACCCACATTCAACCCGCGTGTTTCGACCCGGGCAAACCCTAAACCCCAAATCAGCTGCTCCAAATGCCATTCACCCCAAATCAGCTCCTCCAAATCGAACCCCAAGCAGTGAAGAAGACGATCAGCCGAGCTCCATCTCCGATCAGTATCTTTATCTCTTGCACAGTTGCAGCTTCTTGCTAAGAGGAGAAATTTGTGGTGCAAGACAGTTGGCATTATAATTTCCCTCTCTACTCTCCACACCCACCATCCTCCTCTCACCAGACCCTTTTCTACTCTGTATTTCCCTTTTCTACCTCCAAAACCAGGTCTCTTTCCTTATACTCCACAAAGGTCAGCTCTTTGGTCCACTCCCAGCCTCCCAAGGGTTTATTTTTTCTGCAAATTTTTGTGTTTGGTTGCTGAGAAAATGTTGAAGAAAAAAAATCTGTAATAAGAGTGAAAATAAATGTAAAAGCACCTAAGCCAACACTGTGAGCAAGTCCCACAGTGAAGGAGTGGCTTGAATTTGCCTTCTCCACTGGTTCGCAGAACGTTGCCTGGGTTGGATCATCAATGGAAGAAACTAGAATAAGTCTTGCAAAGTTTGGCCACTCAAGCTTCTTATCTCCATGGATTAAATGCTGCATCCATGCCTCACGCCGCCGGAAGGATGGAGGAGCTTGACGCCAGAATGTGCTTCACGCCGCCGGAAGGAGGAAGGAGGAGAGAAGCGAGCTTCACGCAGGGCAGTTCCAAAACTAGGGCAAGGAAATGCAATTGGGTTTCACGCAGGTCATTGGCTGATTTTGGGTTTCTCGCGGGTCATGATTTGGGTCCTTTAAGTGAATTTATCTCAACCTTCAATTTTGATCCAAGGGCTGCTGCTCTTTGTGCATTTTATGCTAAAATCAGCATTTGCTGATAAGAGCATTTCTCTATGTGTGTGTGTATATATATAGACACACACACACACACACGTGTGTGTGCGGTGTTATAGTATGCGAAACTAGAATCTATCTTTTTGGCAAAGAAAATTAAATTTTGAGTTTTAATAAAAATATTATTCCTGCCAAGTTGGAGAAACCTAGCATGTGATACAATGACAAAATAATGGTTGGCTAATAATGCATATAAGTTTTGAGAAACTAGACTCCAACTCATTAACTTACAAAGTAGGGGTTGACGGGATGGATGAAGACTCAAGACGAAGACATGGGAGTACTCCCATGATGGACGAAGATTTCGTTTGTGAGACCATTCAAAACCTAGCTCTAATATCAGGTCAGAAACCATAATCCAACTCAATAACTTAAGCTAACAAGTAGATTTGACTCTCTAGAATTTATTAACTACATTTGGGCGGTGTAAACTGACATAGACAAGTCTCTAAGTTTTTAATCATTTTTTATGAGTAATGAGTGCCCTATCAAGGGTGTAGAGGAGATTAGGCTATGCAATCTAGTCGGATTGTTTTTAAAACGAATAATTGGCCAAAAGTTCTATTTTAGACTTATTTATTGACTAAAGTCCCCCCATATTTTTTTTTCTTTGAAAAGTCCTAATTAATAAGATTTTACTGCCTAAGGTCCTAATTTTCAAAATTTATTTATTTTATGACATTATTGCCCTTGGATACCTAGTGCTTCCCGACGCCCCCACTCCTTATCTTTCTCCCATTCTTCTTCTTCTTCTTCTTCTCCCACCGACTGACCATGGCAGCATCGGCGTATTAATGCAATTTTCTGGCAATATTAGCACCAGCGTATTATTTTCTGGTGGAAAAAATTCGCCAATTCGGCGAAACCCCAAATTTGAGCACGAACCAAGCTCAAAAGGGCTGAATTTAATTTTATCAAAAAAAATCGAATCGTAGGATAATCCCAAAAAGCTGTAAGCACGGGAAGAAGAATGAGAATTGAGGGAAATCTCAGTGTGATATTTGAAGAGGCGTGTTTGGCTATATTTCTCCACATAACTGTGGATTTCCTTGGTGGCTATGTTTTCATGGTGCATTCCTCAGTTTTCACAACTGGAACTGCACTTTCTCTTCAACAACGATGACGGAGACAAAGGGGGTTTCATTAAATTTGAATGTTCTTGTAAACGTAATTGAACATTTACTATGGTGTACCCAGAACAATGATGCATGCCTCGGTTTTCATAACTGGAGCTGCACTTTCTCTTCAAAGGGGCTTTATTCAAATTTAGGAATTTTTTTTGTTGTTTGGTTGATGAGAAAATGGAGGAAAAAGAAAAATATTGTTTTTTCTTATATATTTTTTTAATTTTTTTTCGATGTAGTGAACTGCGATTTCGAAGTAGGAACTCGGGATTCCGGCGTAAGAACTCGAGGTTCCGGCGTAGTTAACTCTAGAGTCCGGCTAGGAACTCAGGGTTCCGGCGTAGTGAATTCAGGGGTCTGACGTAGTGACATTGAGTGTCCGAGATAGTGAACTATAGGTTGGGGTTGAAAGTTGTTAGGGAAAGGAATGTCATTTTTGTCCAATTCACATACCAAAATGACTTTTGGCATGAAAGATCTTTTAAGAGGATTTTTTACATGAAAATCTTATAAAGGAGAACCCTTGGCCAAATTCCCATTTTTAAAATCTGTTGCAAAAAATCCAAAATGAAAATGGAAAAAAAAATTAAAAAAAATAAAATTGCCATCTCTCAATCCTCTCACTAATCTCTTTCTCTAGGTTTATTATCTCTATATTCACTTTCTCGTTGAAATCATGCAATCACTAATAATATCAATATTTTATACCACACGACATGTTAAATTTCAAACCTAAAAGCCTAAGCCTTTAGGTGGAGAGCCCATTACAGGTACATGAAAATATAGCAATCTTTTTATTTAGGCAATGTAAGATATAGTGATTCTATTCTTCTACACTCCCCCTCACGTGTAGACTCGTACGTGCCTTATCACATGGATAATCAATGCTCTAATATCATGTTAAGATTCCACCAGGTTATAACTCTTTCAACAACGGCAGAGTAAGGTTTAAACCAATCCAAGATAAACCCTCACGTTCCATGCAAAACCCTTCTAGCTATCGATGTATACTTGTGATCCTATCTATTTGCAAATTTCAGTAGAAAGTAATAAAGCCCTAGATTAATAACAGTCACTGCACATCCCCTATTCTTCCCCTCTAACTAATCTAGTCAATTGCATATGAGGGAACAGGCAACACCCACAAGTGAATCGTTTGGATTGATAGATTAGATGTGAGAAAATGAAAGTTAGGCAAAAGACGCCCACGACTTTTTTGTGAGCAGTTTGGTTGAATTGGAGGTGACATGGGCTGGCAGCAAACCACATGCACACCTTCCCCACACACATCATTAAGAGAGACATACTCAAACCATACCATACCATTTATTTCTTATACAAAATTAATAATCTATGCCAATAAATATTTAACCGATTATTTCCTTTTATACAGTCCCGATCTAGTTAACATGCATTACATAAGTTATGTAAGCATGAAATCCATAAATAATTGTAGGATACATATTTTAAAAAATTGACCATTAGATTGATACTTTACTCATGGATGTCTTACATATATGCCAAAAATCATATCACGGTAACCCAATACCAGATTTTTCAAAATATAGTTATGAAAAACTGCGATTGCTGAAAACTATCACAGTTTTTCTTAGTGACATTTTCGATAAATCGACCGTTGAATCACTGTAATTTTTGGTAGACATAACATGCATAAATATTGTATCTAATCCAACAGTCAATTATACAATATATGTATCCTACAATTATCTATGCGCTTCATGCTTAATTACTTAAATTTATATATAAAAGCATATACTTTTAATTTGTATATAATATTGTACTCTAGTCATTTTAACATTTAGAATTTTCCACAATAAAAAAAGAAAAAGAAAAAAAGAAAAGAATGAAAGTTCATTTCTGAATTATTTCTTTTTGAAATCAAAATTGTTCCAACTAAGTTGTAAGAACCTTGAGATTTGGAGAAAAAAATAGAAAAAGGGTTGGCACAGAGCATCTCCAATGCTATGTTATTTGAACTGTCATTGTTAAAATTAATTTGGTATTGACATTCAAATAAGTTGCTCTAATGGGTTGCCAAATTTTGGTAATGGCATCAAGGGGTACCAAATTTGGCCATTCAAATGGAAATTAATTGCCATTTGTATATATCATACCTTTCCTTTAAAAATGTGTGAAATGCCAAAAGAGTAATGCTAAATTAATGGACTAAATATCATACCAAAAATTTTAAACAGTGTTACGTGACTGTTAGATACAATCTCTGCTTTCATGCATTTTTAAAATATACGAAAGTAGAAGCAATATCATACTACCACATCATTTGGTTTAAAATTTTTGGTCTAAAATTTGGCCTATTTGTGTAATATTTTTCATGCCAAAATGTACGTAACACTAATGCATTGGAGCACATAAGTGCCAGAATTTGGTATCGATATCACTTGAACATATTAGGGCTGGATACCAAATTTTAGTTTTGGCATCTTAAATAGCATGAATTCATAGGAGAAGCTCCAACAATACTTATGGGTTCGATGAAACCCTGGAAGCTGTTTGCAACAAATACCCAATAGAACATATCTCAACCCCCAAACAACCCCCCAAATAAATAAATAAACAATGGTGAATTACAATGTCAAAAATATATAATGAGAGAGAGATGTGATATGAAATGATAAATTACAATACCAATGACGAGCGAGATACGATGTGAAATGATGAATTACAATATCTATAATAATTTGATTTTTGAGAAAAAAAAAAATGGATCGATTGAAGAGAGAGAGAAAGAGATGTGACGTATATGAGATGGACAATTACAATATCAATGCGGTGCACCAGATCGAGAGGGGTGTGATGTGAAATGGAGAACTACTCACAGTGTCAACGATAATGAGAGAGAGAGAGAGAGAGAGAGAGAGAGGGGTGTGGTGAAATGGTGAATTAAAATAACAATAATTATTTATTCCATTTTTGGGTAAAAAGAAGACGCCTTGAACAGGTGGCAAAATCTTTTCCAATCAGCCAAATTAAGGCCACAATAAAAAGGAAATATCACACACAGGCACCCTAGCTTTCTACAATTCTACATGAAGCGAACTGTTGAAACAGGTTGCCGGTTGCTCTTGGTACTTAACCATGGTCTCATTAAAAAAAAAAAAAATCCATTTTTCATTACTTTATCTTCTTATTAAAAACCACCATGATGCGTCATGCTTTGAGTGGTTTAATCATTCTTCCAAATAGATTCTATCTTTTTCATATACCACTCAAAGCATAACACATCATTATGATTTTTAATTTCGGGTTAAAGATTCTGGTTGTATAGTATTCTTCTTTATTCTTATTATTTTTCTAAGGTAATTTTTATATTTAATGAACATATATACCCTTTCGACAACTGCTAGCTAAGAATTCTTTTACCTATTCTTTCTATAAATTTACGAATTGATCGATCTGAACTAACAAAAAATGTTAAGTCAGTGCAGTACTTAGAGCATCTCCAATGCAAAAGTCAAATTTGGTAACCCAAAAGGGTAGTAGTTGATGCCAAATTTCTCCAACTTTCACATGTCCAAAAGGCACTAGTTGATACTATAATTAGAATTTGGCATCAACTAGTACCATTTGAGCAAGTGAAATTTGGCATCATCTAGTACCTTTTTGGGGTGCCATATTTGGCTTTTGCATTAGAGATACTCTTAAATGTATATTGTACATTTAATTTTTCTTCTAAAGTCCCCGTCTTCATCCATTCAACTTACCAATCTATATATCAATAATATAACATACCAATATTAATTATTTAATGTCATATTGATGTCATTGCTGACTGCATGATTGCAACCAAAACTTGACTATTTAGGCATTAAACACAATGAGAGAGAGAGAGATTTAATTAGCATGTGTTGGTTTTCCAGTTTTGGAGCCCCTTTCTGGTGCATGCATTTCAATGGCCATGGTGAAAATAAGCAAAAGTCATATAAAGATATGAGAGAGAGAGAGAGAGAGAGAGAGAGATTTAACATGTGTTGGTTTAACATTTGACAATTTACCTGTTTTGGTGGGGCATGATTAATCCTCTCCTTGGCCATCCTTGGCTAGCTAGTAATCTCAAGCTAGCCATCACATCACCCAATTTGTGATCCAATGGCTCAAAAAGGAGAAGTAAGTTGTGAAATGTATGAAGACATTATTGGTGCCCAAAATGATACACATCTTGAGTTGCACACTCCAAATCCAAAAGCTACAAAATATCAAGATGTGTTACATTTGCATTTTAGTTATAAGTTTGTACAAATTTGTAAGTTCGTGAAAGTGCCTAGATTAGAGCTCCAGCAAGCCCATGTTTTGGATATTTTATTCAGACAAGTGTTTGTTCAGGGTTCCTGGAGCTCTACCTTATTATTATTTTTTTTCCTTAGTGCATGTTGCTCTGTTGTTGTTCAAAAAAAATAAAAAAAAAATTGAAGTAGATTATACACTACCAATTTCATTGAATTAGTTGATATGCAAAAAAACATCGAATTAGTTGATACACACAAATATAGCACTGTTGAAGTTTATTTTTTTATTTGGTAAAAAGTTGAAGTTGGTCAGGGGCGGAGCCAAAAATTTTCTTGAGGGGGTCAAAATCTTTGAGTAAATATTAATATTCCCTAATTCTAAAAATTAAGTCAACAGACTTCATTTAACAAAATTCTCTGGGCGTGTGGCAGCAAAATTTTCTTTTAAAAAAAGTCAAAAAGTATGGGGACAAGAGAGAAATGCAAAAAGTTAGAAATAATCCTCTAGAAGACACGTTACATATACCACACTGCTATAGCAGACATGAGTACCAGTTAGACTACGGGACGCGCACGGCGTACACCCTAAATTGGTGAGCTACTAACTGCCCCTTAAGTCAAGAGCAAGTAGTACTATCAGCAAAGAATATCGTAACTATGGCGAATACGTTTTTCTTGCTTGCCACATACTCGAAATGTGAACTAAGCCCAGGGGATGATCTCGAATTGAAAGCCCAAGGCACGATCCTGGATTGAAGGTTTGAAATTGTGGACACAAGGCGGAGGCATACCGGGCTTGATAACAACTAAAGACCATTGGACGACCAGAAAAGAGCACCGAACAAGCAGGGGCTAAAAGCTTCTTCTACCCAGTCTTCTCCCATAGGCTCAGAAGTATAAACTTTTTTTTTTTTAACAAAAGCCAGTGCGGTCAGTTGACCCCTCAAGCACTCCCCTGGCTCCGCCCCTGAAGTTGGTTAATTTGAAAAAGTCAAAAGGCCACGAGCAGGTTCTACCGGGTTTAACAAAAAATTCAACTCTGTTAATGTCTTTTTTGCATTTAACAACTTGCTTCTCATTTTTAGGCGAATGATCATAAATTGAGTAATGTGGCAGTTTGAGATTGCTAGGCAAAGATGGTCAAGGAAAGGAGCTGCTAAGGAGAGGATTCATGCCAGTTTTAGCGACCCTTGTTGGTGCATGCATTTCAATGGCCATGGTGAAAGTAAGCAAAAGTCATATATTATTGAAAAATGAGAGAGAGAGAGACAGAGAGAGAGAGTTTTTAACATGTGTGTTTACCAGTTTTGGTGAGGCTTGTTGGTGCATGCATTTGAATGGGCATGGTGAAAATAAGTAGAACAATATTTTAGAAAAGTTCAAAGCACCAAATATGGAGTTTTTTTCCAAAATGACCGTATAAAAAAAAATATATACAAGTCTGACCTTCTGTCAAAAATATATACAAGAGTGACCCTTTGACTTGGTCAAACGTGATAAACCGCTGTTTCAAACAGCGGTTATTGTGTTAATTTAAAGAACCGCTGTTTGAAACAGCGGTTTATTCAAAAGTAAAAAGGTCCAAAAAGGCCGGTAGTCCCCTCACTTCGCGACAACTTGGTGCTGTGGTCCCGAATCGCCTCCGACCGATTTCTGCATCTTCTCCAACGTTTGCTCCGACCAACACCGCCATCTTCTCCGGCGTTAACCGCCATTTTCGCCGGATCAAGACCCCAAAACAAGAGTGCACTTCTTTCGCGACGGTTCAGATAACCCCCAAAACCCCCAAACCCCAGTTCTCCGACGAAACCAGGCGTCTTCTCCGACGAGGTCGCCGTTAACCGC
>JAESVK010000717.1:732448-773375 GCA_017140935.1 Hamamelis virginiana | reverse complement strand
GGAGAATATATCCGGCCTACTGTTCTAAGCCGTTAGATTTGAAGAACGGATGAGATTATTTTTTAGCGCAGAAGAACCAAAGCCACTTTTCAGATTGCTTCTGACTTCTATGTTTTTTTCTCTCTCTATCTTTTTCTATCTCCTCTCCCTTCTCTCACGTCAGTCACGACATCAGCTATTGAAGGGTCTTTTCTATTTTTTCTCTCTATCCTCACCGGACTGCGTCGTCGGCCTTCTTTGCCTCGCCAGACTGCAGACCCAAGATGCCTCGCCGGCCTTCCAAGTCACAGACCCAAGATGTCTGAAGTGGTTCGGATGCTTGAAGGAGGTGGGCTTGCGAAGAAATGGGAAGCTTCTCAGAGAGATGACTCAACCAGGTGCAGAGCCAATGAATTCTCATCTTCAGAGCGATACTCTAATCTCACCGATGACTTTTCATTGCTAGTCCAAGCAATGGAGCTCTCTGGACCCAGGTGATATAATTCTAAAAAATGGGGAATACATTTAAGAAGTTTGAAAAAAAGAAATCTACGACTGAATCCTACAGCAAGAATCTGTTTAAAAAATGAGTTTGTTGTATAGTAGAATCATATTTGGAACTTTGAAGAGTTTGTGCTAATTTCTGACCGTAGAGAATCTGATTTGAGACTGACTTTTAGGTTGAGTGTTACATGTCTTTTTTTTTTCATTTGTTGTATAGTAGAATCTGTCTGGGGATGTCTAATTGGAGTTTTGAGCTTGTAAGAATAATGTTCTTGGAGTGAGTTTCGTTTGTTATTTTGAATTTTATATCACAGAAGAATTCAAAATATATTTGTGAATAAGCATTACTGTGAGATGTTTATTCTTTGTCCCTCTGAAACTTTAATTTCCTCTTCAAGGCATGTCTACTGGCATTTTATACAAGAATCTACATTCCATATAGGAAGGCATAGAACAGAACATTCATCTGAAATTCTTTTTCTTTCTTTAACACATTCATAGATATTAACCATGCCGTGTGAATGCATTCTTTAACAGGATCTACTATTAGAACAGTGATCAATGAGAAGATTGCTTGGTCTACAGGGAACTAGTTCTTCAATTTAAAAATGGAAAAGGATGGGCAATATCCCCTTCCCTTTCCTTTCTTTTCTCCAAACAAGCTTCAATTTTTTTCAAGTGATAAATCTTCAATATTGAAAATTGCAAAAATATGCCCTACTTGAGATATAGATCATATACTCCATATTTACCAAACACTTTACACATAAAGAAAGGTGACATGTAGTAGAATCAACGAAGTCCGGCGAGGCAACAAAGGCAGGCGAGGCAACGCAGTCCGGCGAAGAGAGAGAGAGAGAGAGAAGAAGGGAGAGAGAGAGAAAAATAGAAAAGACCCTTCAATATCTTATGTCGTGAGAGAAGAGAGAGGAGAGAGAGAAGAAAAAGGGCGAGAGAGAAAAAAACAGAGAAGTCAGACAGCAGTCTACAAAGTGGCTTTGGTTCTTGTGCGCTCAGAAACAATCTCGTTCGTTCTTCAGATCTAACGGCTCAGAATAGTAGGCCGGATATATTCTCCCCACGGTCAGCCGTGTAATATCAAACTTGTATATATATATATATATATAAGTGGACATTTTATAAGAGCAAAATAAAATATTAGCATCGGGAGAGCGTCAGGGAGCATAGTGTGTTTGCTTCATGCTTTTTTGCTTTTAAAAGCTAACCAAATTTGCTTTCTAATTATTAGCTTAGTTTTGCTTTTTGCTCAATGAAAAGTACTTATGAAAAATTACAACCAAACAGTGCTTTTTATTATTTTGCTTTTTTGCTTTTAAAAGCAAATAAGCACTTAAGATAAGCAAATCCAAACGATGCCTAAACTTTTCTATTTTAAAATTAAATATTTATGGACATTTTTTATTTGAAATTTATGCTAAATATTTTGTATATGGTAAGTTTGTTTGAATTTGAATTGAGATTAAAGATTTCATGGAGTTCATATTATCTAAACAATGGTTTAGTTTTGGGTTTTCTAAATCAAAACGGGAGCCATATACTTGCTATTATTGATCTCTTTTGCTGTGAAGATTATTGGTTGATAAAGTTGGGCGTTTGCTAGATTTTAAACATTGTTGACAGGTGTGTTCTATGTCTAAACTTGATTTATTTTTCATTTTCCAATTGATCTCGTTCTTCAGATATACATGTATATTTGTAGAACAGACATGGTATATGCATTTAAAACTTTCAAATTCAAATTTCGTTTTACGGTATACATGTATATCTGTAAAACGAAACATATGAATGTCGCCAATCCATATTTCATTTTACAGATATACATGTATACTTGTAAAACAAAAAATGATAACTGAATTTCTAAGTACAAAATTCAAATTTCGTTTATAGATATACATGTATACATGTAAAATAAAATTTGACAAATGACTTACCGAAAAAAAAAAAAAAAGAAAGAAATTTGACAAATGATTTTCTAACTTCAAAATTTAAATTTTATGTACAGATATACATGTGTACATGTTAAACGGAACATAGAAACTGGATTTCAAACTTCAAAATTCAATTTTCGATTTCAGATATACATATATACATGTGAAACAGAATATATGAATTACAACACTAAACATTCCGTTATATGTATACATGTATATTTGAAAGTATATCACCACTATAGATTTCGTTTTACACATACACATATATACATATAATGGAATATGTTCATTTTTAGTTAATCTCGTTGCCATTTGAAATATTTATTCACAATGAACGTATATTTGATTTATATTAGTGTGTTCAAAGCTAAATATGTTTACTTATTTTTTAAAATGATTTTGCTATTCGAAAATCTTGTATGGATAGCAAAATCAAAATTTGAAATTTCAAAATTGTTGAAATAGAAGCAAGATTTTAGGATTTAAATATGGATATTTATAAAATATTTTGATAAATGCCAAATATGGAATAAATCCATTTATGGGCAATTGTGTCTTTTTATGAACTAAAACTACTTATTCATGTATCACCAAAAACCATAGGGACCTATTGATATAGACATCTTATACTAAGGTCCTATTGGTATAAAACACACATGTAATATCTTATGCACCTCTCTCTCTCTCTCTCTCTCTCTCTCTCTCTCTCTCACACACACACACACACAGATATATATATATATATACACAAACACATACTAGAAGTGCATCACATGCGTTGCACGTATGAACTTTTATAGAAAAAATAATAATAATATATATATAGTTTGAGCAATATAATTAAAATGAAATGTTCAAAGTTGTTAAAAATTTTCATTTTTAAGAGTTTGAGAAATCAAAAAAAAAAAAAAAAAAAAAACCACAAAAATTAAATAAATAAATATGAACCCAAAAGAAAACAAAATTTTCATCTTACATTTATTTATTTATTTATATATAATAAGAAATAGAGTGTAAATCATATAATATTTAATAATTTTAGAAATTGAATTATGTTTATAGAATATTTTAATTTAATTTAACTTAATTAATTATAGTAAAATTTTAATTTAATTATAATAAAGTATGTAGGGTATAGTTGCATCTACTTACTAACAGAGTTTCCTCCATGGGAAGCTATCTTGCTTATATAAAATCTAGTATAAGACGTTGCATCTAGTTATGTTAGACAAAAAATATTTGTCAGTGAATGTAAAACTCACAATATCAGTGCAAAAACAATGACTTTCATTTGATATGTAGTAATAAGAGTAATAAAAAAATTTAGATTAGGAAAAAATTAATTGAGAAAAGAATCCTTATGAATTAAGTTATTGAAGAGATTTAAGTAATTAAAATTATAGGAGAGTAGAAGATTTTGTTTAGATTAGGAAGAAATTTATTGAGAAAATGATTATAAAGGAAGAAGTTAAAGGGAATTTAAGTAATTAAAATTATATAAAGAAGGATAGAAGTGTCATTAGTATTGTGTATAAGGGTATTTTAGTGAATCAAAATTTTTTCCATGATTGAGACTTATATATATATATATATATATATATATATATATATATATAAATGTTCTTATTAGGAATACCTCATTTTAACTAAAATAAGCTAAGACTCTTAAGCCATTGGATTGGAATTTTGAGATAAATCATGCATTAAGTGAATAGGAATTAAGGGATTTGTGTTTTTAGTTGATTTTAGTTAAAATGAAGTATAGCTGATAAGATCAGGACTATATATATATATATGCACATAGATTTGGTTTAGGGATAGGACGTTTCACAGAATTTATTCACCCTTGAGTTAGAAGAAACTTTATGAGATGTCCAAATTGTTAGGGATTTCTTAGGGGGTCCGTTTAGTTCATGGGTAAGGAATCCTATTCCTGGGTTTGACTCATTCCTTGGTAATGAAAATGTGATTACTCTTTCGCATTGGTAATGGGAATGTGATTACTCTTTCGCATTTCAATGTTTGGTAGCGTGGGAATTTAGAATGGGATTACTCATTACTTTCCCATTCTATTATTTGTTTGGATGAGGTAATATAAATAGAAATTCATCACGATTACCAAATTACCCTTCGGTTTCTTTCACTTTTCCACAATTTTCTCGCTAACCAAACAAACACAAATAGGGAAGAAAAATAAACACCCACAAATTTCTGGTTCTGGATTTGCCACAGCTTTTTTATATTCTATTCTTTTCTTTTCTTTTTCGTAAGCGCCCCAACCCACATTCTTCTCTTCTTCATTTTCTATTAGCCCTGACCCACCCTCTTCCCTTTGCCAAAAAAAAAAAAAAAAAATACAAACCTTGAATCTGAACGGAGAGAGAACGTGAGAAAGAGTGAGTGAGGGATCTCAAGTAACAAATTGAAGCTTCTAATCTTTCAAAAGTCAGACGGGGAGTAAAATCGCCTTGATTTGCATTCTGATCAATCCATATAACTGATCAGTAGAATCGTTGTTGGTCAGCCGAAGGAGGATACTCATCCCGACGCATTTAAAGCTGCATTGGCTGAGTTCATCTTTGATCTCATCTTCATCTTCGCTGATGAAGGTTCCGGCATGGATTTCAACAAGCTACTGGAGCGAGCTTTAATCTACAACAATGGGGTCTCGTGTTAAGCAAGGCTGAGATAGGATAAGGGTGGAAATAAAATTTGATCATTTGTTACAAGAAGGGTACGCTGGTCATTATTGTATTATTATAAAACCCATTCCCAGCAACCACATTACCCCCAAATGGGGGAATCTTATGCCATCCGGAATCAAGCATTACTGGAGAGTGTTTGTCCAAACGACGGAAAGGGTAATCAAACTCCTTTCCCACTGCTGATGCCGCCACCAAACGGACCCTTAGCATATATAACTAGATTAAGGTATTTGGGTAAATACCTAGGGGTAATGATCATCCCTGCATATGGGAGATGAGTCGAAAATAAAAACTACCAGTAGATCATTAACAAGATCCAAAGTAGGATGGCAAAGAGGAAATTAAAATACCTCGTCATAGTAGGTTGAGTTACCATGATAAAAGTTGTAGTATCTTCAATTCCTATCTAGTCTATATAAGTTCACCTTATTCTTAGGGGCTGTTTGGGAAGCGCTGGAACTGGTTTTTTGGCGCACAACCTCGGTCCAAATGTCTAGTCTTGTGTTTGGTAAGTGCATCAAAATTAGATATTTAGTTTTTTCTTACACTACTTTTGGCCCAAAATCTGATTTGAGTAACTCCAAGTAATAGCTGGTTTTCATAAAAACCAGATACAAATTTTTCGAAAAACGTAAGCCTCTCTGAAAAGGCGTCTGCTTCTTGGCAAGCATTCTATACAGGTTTGAGAGCATCTAGAGCAGCTTCCTTTAATCAAAGAAAATGATTTGATTTTCCTCACAAATCATATGGTTCTTCTTCTTCATCTTCGTCTTCTGTAAATCTCTCTCTCTCTCTCTCTCTCTCTCTCTCTCTCTCTCTATATATATATATGGGTTTCAGCTTTTAGAAATCCATGTGTTTTTTGTCATTTCACAGCCTTGCATACGGTTCTTCTTCTTCGTCTTCTGTTTCTGTAAATCTCTCTCTCTCTCACTATATATATATATATATATATATATATAAAACAATTGATATGCATAAAAGAAAACAAATATAATATAACTGAAAATGATTTATATTAATGAAAAATAACAAAGATAACAAACTTACAAAAGATATGACCGATCAAGCGGCCTGATAGCTTTGATAACCAAAAATTACAATATGGAGAATTATCTGAAGATGGAGAAAGGATAACAAGGCTGAGAGGAATTGGGGGTCTAACAATTGAAACCCAAAAACAAACTCTGATTTCTAACGATTACAAATGATCCTTTTATAGACTTGATAAGGTCTTCTTTAACCAAAGCCATGTGAACTCATCATGACTGTCTGCTGTACTGTTATTCTTTTGACTGCTTTAACCTGTGAATAGTGAATAGTAAAATTACTTTTTACTGTAGCACTATTGTTTTAACCAAGAAAAGCTGTCTAGAGCATCTCGAGGAGCCGAAAGGAGCCTTGGATGCTGAATGACTTGATATCTGTGAAATCTTTGCACCGAAAGCAGAGATTCCTGTTTTATCTGATAGGAGCGAAGATTCCGAAACAATCGTCTTCATTCTCCTGAGCATAATCAATAACTGGAGAGGAAGACTCCTCGCTTTCATTATCTGAAATTTCTTCTTTGATAGAAGAAACTGCTGCTTCTAACTGCTTCAACAAATCTTTCTTAGATGTTGTAGGAGCTGTTATCATATTCTGGACAATCTTATTCTTTCCCATTAATAACTTTGATTGTTCTCCAAGACCAATACTAGAAGTACCAGGCCTTTTCTTGAACCATTCCATAACTGCTTTATCTGTGACATCCTTATGAGAGAAACCATCCCACCATTTGATATGGAAAGATCTACTCAAATTAGGAAGAATACCTGAAGGTGTTATCTCATATTTCCAATAAAAAATCCAAGCTAATCCAAATTGTCCAAAAAACATTAACAATTTAGGATATCCTTGGAGGCTTGGAGGAACATAAATTTTTTCTTGAAAGATAGAATATCCATCAAGAACTGGTTTAGGAAAGATATCTTGGGTTGGCCCGAAATGGTTCCACCAATGCAGAAACCAAAAAGGGATATCAAAACAAAATGCCTTATCGAATAAGATCATCCATGAATGACGGTGATCTTTATTCTGAAAATAAAAGGCATTATACCAAGCTTGCTGATAATCCCAATAATTATAACCTGGAGGGTTATAATGATGAGAAAATTTCTTATAAAGATAAGGAGAAGTTCCCCATCTAGATAAAGAAATAACATTGGAGATTTTGCAAGTGGTATGATTAACTTGAGAAGGGTCTTTAACATCTAGATAATGTTTAAATGATACTGAATCAGAATCCACTAAAATGAATTCATAAAATTCCTGAGTTTTCTCAGGGGTTGAAGAAGGAAACTGATATTCATCACCAAACATTATCTGAGCTAACTTAATTGGTTCTTTCTGAAATTTAACCAATTCTTTTTCAATAGCAAAAATGTGAAGCTTTTGAGGCTTCTCAATAAACTTTGATTTAACAAGAGTAGGGTTTGAAGCCACTACAGTTTTAACAGAATCAGAAAATGTTTTAGCCAGAGCTGGAAAAGCATCTTGACTATATTTGATACCTTTTTGAAAATCAGAAGAAAGTACTTCAAAAGGATTTTGAAGCACAAGATAAGATTCATCTTCATCTTCTGCAATTGAAGCCCAAGAGGGTTTATCTTTAACAACATATGATTCTTTGGATCGAACCATAGGTCCAATGGGGATATCCTTGGCAGGATGCCAAAATTTATCTGGTTGGGTTTGCTGCCCTTTAACTGTTTGGGCCTGATGCCCTTTAACAAAATGGGCCTGATGCCCTTTAACAGAAGAGGATACTGAAGGGGCTTTACCCTTATCCTTCTTTGGAGCCATTGATGCCCTGTAAGAATTCCCGGGTAAGAAAATCAGGGACAGAATTTGATTCTCCTTTAATGTATTCAATATCAAATTCAAAAATAGATAAAATAGCTTGCCATCTAGCAAAAATATGTTTTGATGCAAGATTTTTAACATCTTTTTGTAAAACTTCTTTAGCAGATTTGCAATCAACTCTAACCAAAAATTTTTTGTTTAGCAAATCACTTTGAAATTTATTTATGCACAAAACAATGCTTAAAACTTCTTGCTTTATAGTAGAATAATTTTGCTGGGCAGGATTCCAAGTTCCTGAATGATATCTGACTATCTTTTCTTTGTTATTTTCATCTTTCTGTAACAAGATCCCTCCAAACCCTATACCTGAGGCATCTGTTTGGACTATCTTAAAAGCTAAGGGATCTGCTATGTTAAGACATGGGAGACGTTGAGCCTTATCCTTGATAATCTTGACCACTCTGGTCATTTCATCATTCCACTCAGGAGGATTCTTTCTAAGTCTCTTCCTAAGAGGGGCACATAACTGACTCAGATTTGGGAAGAAATCCGAGATATAATTGAGACTTCCAAGAAATCTCTGTAGCTGGGTTTTGTTAACAATGACATCTGGGAATTTGCTAGCGAACTCTATAGATCTTTCTATAGGAATGATAGTTCCTTGATGAAGATGGTGTCCTAAGAACCTAATCTTGGACTGAAAAAGAGATATCTTTGATAAGGACAAAACTAATCCATTATGCTTAATGGTTTTAAAGAATATATTCAAATGCTTCCAATGTTGATCAATAGATGTAGAGAAAATCAAAACATCATCAATATAAACAATGGTAAAACTTGAATATGGTGTGAATATATCATTCATTATATTCTGATACTCTGAAGGAGCATTCTTTAAACCAAAAGGCATAACATTCCACTCAAAATGTCCAAAAGGGACAGTAAAAGCAGTCTTATATCTATCATGTTCATCAATCTGAATCTGCCAAAATCCAGATTTCATATCAAATTTAGAGAAGATGGTAGCATTGCTTAACCTCGTGATTAAGTCTTGTTTGTTTGGTAATGGATATCTTATCCATTGCAAAGCATCATTTAAAGGTTTATAATTAATAACAAGTCTTGGAGTACCTCTTTCAAGTTCAGCATTTTTCTGAACATAAAAGGCAGCACAACTCCAAGGAGACTTACTCTTTCTAATCAACTTCTTATTGATCAGATCTTGTATCTCAATTTTACAATGTTCTAAAAGCTCTGCATTCATCTGAATGGGACGAGCTTTTGTTGGTATCATATGTTCTTGGAAATCAGTATTGTAAGGAAGCCTTACAATATACTTCTTTCTTTCCCAAAATGCATTAGGAAAGTCAGAACAAACTTCTGATTCAAGTTTCTTTTTGAATTCTTGAATAGACTGTTGTAATTTCCAATTGGTTAACTGATGTTCTATCTGTTTATGCTTTATTTCCTTTTTAAGAAAGAAAAGATGATTTTCCTTTCTTTGAATCATATTGACCTCAGGAAATATAGAAGCATCTCTTAAAATGTTAATATTTTTATCTATGGGTGGAGATATAAAATGAAAGAATACCTCCTTATTATTTATGTTTGCAGTAATTCCTTGATCATCAACCTTAAAAGGATTGAGAAGATTTAGGAAAGGTGTTCCAAGAATCACATTTTGCCTTAAATCTTTAACAAGGATAAATGGAGTCTTAAAACAAATACCATTATTGCAAACATGAGCATTAGATAATTTATATTTAATATTTAACCTTGTACCACTGGCTGTACCAAGTTCTTCTAATGTTTTCTCAAAGTATTTAGTAGGAACAAGTCCTTCCTGAATACAATTAAGATCAGCACCAGAATCAACTAAAGCAATAATATCAAGTTTATACTCTTTATTGATAGTGATAGTTAACCTAACATTCCATCTTTGAAATGTTACTCTTGTTATCAAGTTAATAAATCCATCTTCTGCTGTAAAATTAATAAAGCCATCTTCATCTTCAGGAGATAACAAAGCTGCTTCATTAATTTGATCCTCATCAGAATTAGATTTATTAGTAGAAGTATCACTAGACGAACTTGTTTCCTTCTTTTGTTTTAAAAGAAGTAAGCTCACCTGAGTTTTAAGTCTACTAATATCACTATCCATATTTATCTTAAGATCTTTGATCTCCACTTTTAGTTGATTAACTTCACGTTTTAAGTCTTGGATGGTTATCTCTTTATTTTCTTTTGGTTCAAATCTTTGTAAAATCTCACTGAGATTATAAACTTTATTTGAACTTTGTGCCTTAGGTTTATCAGTTAAACTATCTTTAAGTTTTAACAAAAATTCCATTTGAACAGCAGGATCTGATATCTTGTCAATAGCATCAAAAAGAACATTCTGTTCTCTAGTTATGACATTGATACACTTACAATCCTGTTTACAATTTTCTTCTTCTTCTTCAGATTCAGAAGTAGATTCTTCATTTGATGAAGCAATTTCATCAATTTGAAGTCCTTCTTCTTCTTCCTCATAAATGATTTCTGATTCATCAGATATAAGAAGAATATCCATTAAAATTTTCTTAAATTGATCACTAACATTAAGCTCATTAATTTTTGCCTTCATGGGACATGATTTGGAATAATGACCAAATCTGCCACACTTATAGCAAACACCTGGCTTTTTATTAGGACCACTAGCATTTGAAGATGAAGGTTTTGAACTTGATGGTGGTTGAAGCCAATGTTCAATTCCTTTACCTTTACCTTTATTATTATTATTCTTTCTAGAATTACTAGTTCTAGGGTTTTTCTTAGTATTAAATCTCCTATTATATCCCTGGTTGTTACTAGATTTACTATTTGAATGAGCAATCTTTTTAGCATGTTTTTTAGCTGTTTTTGATGGAGCAGGTTTAAAGGAAGTAAATCCAAACTGTTCACAGAATGATCCCAGTTCTTTTCTACTTTCCATTTTTTCCTTCTTCATCTGCTGTTTTAACTTAAAATCATTACATAATGTAATGCCTTCCTGTTGAATAGTACTTACTATGTCACCATAAGTAAGTTTATCATAAGGAATCATTCCATCATGTTTTTCTCTAAGTTTTATCCTAATTTTTTCTGCAAATAGATTTGGTAAACCAGAAATAAATTTCTCTTTCCAGAATGGTTGATTACAATCATTTCTCATCAAAACTTTGGTGAGAAACATATCTTTGTACCATCTGAAATCTTGAAGTTTTGGGCACTTCAAGTTAGTTAACAAATCTGCAGATCTATCTTTGATCTTGGAGGGGTCTCCAATAAAGTGTTTGGCAATGGCGAAGATAAGAGTAGCCACAGCATCCTCAATTTCTTCATCCTCTTCAGTCTTTATGACTGTGCCAGTATTATCAGTTTTAACAGCATTTTGAATGTTTGTTCTTTCAACAGCTGAAAGATAATTATCCCACCAACTCTTTAACTGACCAGTAAATCCAGCAATTAATGCTGAAGCTACTGCATGATCACCTACTTCAGGAGACTTTGATTTATATGCTGTGCAAAACATAGTCATTTCCTGTAAATAGTTGATTATGTGATATTCAGTCATTCCATCTATGTTCCATTCATAGATAGTACCTCCATGATATGTAGCTTGGTGGAAGGTTCCTCTTTCCTCCATCTGCATATCTGGATATGTTGGCCTAGGATAAAAATTTCTTAAAGGTCTATTAGATGTTATACTAGAATTTAAAGCATTTAAAGCTGCTTCAATCTGTGATACTTCATCATCAGATTCAGTATATATATATATATATATATATATATATATATATTGATTGATGAGATCTGACCCACTCAAGGAAGCATTGATTCTTGTTGAACAAAAGTGTGCCGCCATTGATGGTGTGTGCAGCAACGATGGGTTTTTTTATTTGCAGACTTTTGATTTTGTTTGAATCATGGTTTTAGGACAAGGTTTACCAAACAATGTTTAAAATCTAAACAAGGGTAGCATGGAGTTTTGACAAACATATTGCAAATAAGAATCAGTTCTTAGTAAAATTGATTTTGATGTGAACTAGACAACTTATTGGTTCTGGACCAGCTTGGCCCAAATCTCATATTTTCCAAACAGGCCTTTACTCTTACTACTACTACTACTAAAAAAAAAAAACAAAAACAAAAACCTTAGAATATATAGAGAATTCCTTTGGACACATAACACTAATCATTGGGTCCACACAAAAAATTAGGATAAGGCTATCACGCCAATTTTCTTTAGGGTCATTTTACTGATAAGTCCCTCAAATATTTTCCACATAAGGATAAGTTTAAGGGTGATTCTATTGCCACCCACCCATATTATTAGTGCCACCCACTAATTAATAAATTTTTTTATTACTGTTGTACTCACATGTAAATTTACTTTTAAGGGTAATATTATATAAATAAAATAAATCATATTACTTCCTGCACCTACATTCTCCTTCCCACGTTCTTATCTTTTCCATAAACCCTAATCTTATAAACTTTTACACTCTCATATAACTTTCTTAAAACTCTAACAAGAAAAAGGTGTTTATTGATCAATGGACAATGAAGTGGTCATGTGGGATGATTCCGACAATGAGAAGGCACATTTTTTTTAAGTATGTTTCACTTTTTTTAAGTTGTTTTAATTTTAAGTTTGTACTTTTGTTAAACTCTATGATATTGAACATCAATCAATGTTCATATAGGGAAAATTGAACATATCACTATGTTTAATTACCTACCCCATCCGAACTAATAAAAATATTGTTAGCCCTAAGGTTAATTCCGTTGACCACATTTTGATGATAAACAAATATTACTTTAATTACTAACATATGGTTAAAGTGTTGTGACTCTTTAGAATTAAAAACATATCTTGTTGGAGCTCATCAACATATCCCAAGCAATTCATTGTGCCAAATACTCGAATCAAAAGCTTATGAAGACCTTGAAGAGCAACTTGAAATCAATTCCTTAAAGATAATTTGAAGACAAGTTGTATTAGGAAGCATATGTAAGGCATCTTAATTGGTTAACCTTGCATAACTCAAAGACAAAATGTTTTGCTTATATTGCATTAGCATACATATCTTTGGAACCTTGCAAAATATTTTTTGAACTAAGTCAAAAATGTCTTTGAATTCTTAATTAACTAACTTACATGTTACAAGTTGATTTAGACTTAAGAAAATCAGAAAATTGGCTCAAGAACATGTCTAGTCGACTAACCCACTTAGTCTAGTCGACTAATCATGATTCAGTAGCCAAGACTTTGAGAAATCTTAATCTAGTCGACTAAACATATAAGGTAGTCGACTAACACTTCTTATAGTCGACTAACTACCTTGTCCAGTCGACTAAAAGCATGGCAGTAGCCAAAGTTTTGAAATGCAGCAAAGCTAGTCAACTAACTAGTTGGTCCAGTCGACTACTCGAGCGCAGAAAGTTTTTCCCAAGAGATCTTACAAAGCTAGTCGACTAACCAGTTTGTCCTAGTCGACCAATCGTGCCCGGGAAAACTTAAATGCTTTGAAATTTTAGTTGCTAGTTGACTAACACCTTGGTTTAGTCGACTAACTCTTTTGCAAATACAAAATGACTTTTTCCCTTTTTAGCAAATGGAGCATTTAATGAACCCCTGCTGCTCCCTCTTCTCCAATCAGATTCAAGAGATTTCAAATGGCCATTTGAGACTTAATTCATTATGAATAGAGGTATTGCTCTCATTTATGACTATCAATCCAATACCATTAATAGCATTCATTGTAAGCATTTATCATTCAAAGCTTCCTCTTAAAAATCCTTTGAGCTATTCTTTGTTAATCATTTGAAAAGCTACTAGTCAAGCTTGTACTTGTGAAAATCAGCTTGTTGAAGCATTTATTGTACATAAACAAATCTTGTTATATATCTTGTGAGTAAAGGGTTGGGTTGTAACCCTTGTTGAGCTTGGATTTTGTTGGTCAAAATCAAGCTTGAGTGAGATTGAATGTTTTGGTAGCATTGGTGTTTATCTTCCACTGTTAAATAAGATTGTTGGTGCTAATCTTCCGCCGTGAAAGAAGATTGTTGGTTGTAAAGGTTTCTCCACCTTGAAGGAATAATCCATAGTGGATTAAGGGATCCTTGGGCTTAGTGCTTAAGGCGTGAACATAGGCGGAGACCGAACCACGTTAAAATCATTGTGTTTGATTTCTCTTTCTCTTTCTCATTTCCAATTAATTGTTTATATATTTGTGCTTTTGCTGAAATTAATTGGACCATAATTTTTATTTGGTTATATTTGATCAAAGTTTGCCAGAACACTATTCACCCCCTCTAGGGTTATATAACTTGGGACAACAAATGTTCAGCAGGGGGTGTTGAACATTACAGAGTATTCAATAGGCACTAGTAGAATATCATCATATGTTTAACAATCGTCGGCCGAACATATTAGAATATTTAGCATACTAAGTTAGAACATATTATAGAATGGTTGGCTTACTTTCTTTTCGTGAAGTGAAGAAAATAAGCTTCTCTATGGGATGAATGACAAAATGGTTGGACTCCTCTTTTCGTGGAGTGAAGAAAACAAGCTTCTCTTTATATGGAAATAAAACAAATATTTAGAGCTTTTTGGTATTAGGTGGGTATAAAAAAGAAACTTGTGTTTTAGAATTAGTTGAGTTGGGATTAGTTTGCGTATTATAGAGGGTGTATGTAGTAAAAATTATATTTAAAAATTTTATCAATGGGTGTAGGTTGCAAGTGAGTGCAATAAAATCACCCTTAAGTTTAAGGGGAAAGTTTTTAATCCATAAAGTCCCTAACTTTTAAACTTTGGGTGGGGCTATTTACAGCACACATTTTTACCGAAGACAGCCCACATAAAATATTCATTGGGTCTATTATACCTTTTTCTAAGTACAGCCCAATAATTTTTAAGGCAACCCATTAGCTCATTTATTTATACAAAACAAAAGTTTTAAAATGCCATAAATGCCCCAATTATAAATACTAGACACAAGTTCTATTTGCAACCCATTACCCCATTAATTGAATTAAAAAAAAATGTGACCAATAAAATTCAATTGAACCAAAAACTGTTCCAAACCCGATCTCTTGATCTTCATCTTCATCTTGGACCTTCTATTACATGATCTCTTGATCATCGTCTTCTCGTCTACCATGGAAGAGCATCTTAAAGAGGTTAGTTTGAAGTTTGTACTCACCCTAAACATTTTCGTTTTAGGTTTGTTTGTATATTATTGGTAAACATTATATTTGGAATAAACTTGCTTCAAAACATGAAGAGTAATGTTTTATAACCATTATGGTATGATGGTGTTACGAAAAAAACTCCTGTTTCAATTGGATCGATCAGAAAATTGAAAAAAAAAAAAAAGTGTTCGTGTTTGTTTTTGTCTATAAATATAAGCTTCATATTTGGATGTACCAATCCGAATGCGAACACGAATACAATTTTTTTTTTTTCAATTTTCCAATCAAAACAGGGGTTTTTTTTCATAACACCATTATACCATAATGGTTATAAAACGCTACTTTTCATGTTTTGAAGCATGTTTATTCCAAATATAATGTTTACCAATAATATACAAAAAAACCTAAAACGAAAGTGTTAGGGGTAATATGTTTTAGGTTTAGTGTTGGGGGTAATATGGTGTTAGGGGTAATATGGTCATTTTATAAATGCTGATATATTATGGGTTGCTTCTAGTATTTCTGTCATGTAATGAGTTGTATTTATTAAAGGGGTAAATGAGTTATTAATTAAATTTTTATGGTATTGCCTTTAGTAAAAATAACAAATGGGTGCGTTGTACTTAGAAAATGGGCTGCTCATAGTAAAATGTGCGTTGTAAATAGCCCCACCCTTAAACTTTTAATGGGTCAAGTCCACTATTTTTTTTAAAAGATAATTTTACCCTTAATTAAACCCAAGCAACCAATGACCTCTCTCTACTCTTTCCCATCTTCTCTCTCTCTCTTTTCACTGGAGAACAAACCTAGAGCAAGATTCGATGATGAAGGTGACAATAAGACTAATTTGATCTCCATGAAAAGAATCGATCGAATGGACTCGTAGCAGAAGACGAACAATTTTTTTTTTTTATTTAAACTTGAATCCATTCATCAAAACCAAGTCAAGATACAAACATAAGCATATGATCATGAATATAAACCAAGAACATATATTTAACAAATTAAATAAACTTACTTGATTGCTTTTAGCGAAACTTCGAACTCAAATCCAAGCTTCAAAGTGTATGAAGCCTCCAAGGTATCCACACAAACTCAAGACTCTTTAAAGTCCTTACACTTGATCAACCATTGAACAAAGCAATCTTGAGAGGGAGAGAGAGCAACTCACGGCCATGGTAGGGAGAGCAATGCTCACGGCCCTAGGGAGGTGGTGAAGGTAGCCTCTCTTCTATTAGGGTTTGAGTGGACTTAGTGCTAGCATGCACCCTCACCCTTATATTTATAGACAAATACTAGGGTTTCTAAAATTGCAACTTAGTCCTCTTTTATTAACTATTAATAAAAGAGACCACATAAGTTACATAAATTAGAAACTAACCCCTCTCATAAATTAAATAGCTCTCTTGTGTTCTTTTGTCTGTGACCCTTTGAGTTTACCCCAACCTAGTAGTAGACAAGGACATCTCATGTTCCCTAAAATAGAAACTTTTTATTTATGGTTCAATTGGAACAATTCCAATTTTTCCCTCAATGATAATACTTATCATCAGGCCTTCACTAATCATAAGTGACCCCTAGCAACTTATCATGACGTACCCTAGGTGTGGGTGAATAGCGGAACTAAATGAACCCTTCATATTACTTAATCCTTCATCCTCTAATGTCACTGTTAAGATAATCAGGAATGGTTATAAGTCAAACCCCTATATTAACAACTTGTTATATGTTCCACAAGATATAATCTCAATAAGATGAACCTAATGAAACTCTTTCACAGTTCACCTATCACTTCGGCCGAAGATTCAAAATGAGAATTATCATTGTGAACAAACCCTGACATTCTCTCTCATCAAAGTGAGAGTGATGATTCATTCTTGCGCACTCATTTACCTTCATACATAACCCACTAGAGCAAATGAGTACTGATTACACCCTGATAGTTAAGGATGTACAAGATACTATCAAACTCTAATAACTTATGCATAAGATAACTATGGTGCCTTAGGTATAAGGATTACTAAATAAATGGACGTAACATAAGAATATTCTTTTGACATAAACTCCATAAGAATATTCTTGCAAATCATGTTCAATGTACATATTCTCTAATATGCACCCACAGATTAACTATAGTGTTACTACACAGATAGGAAAGACTACATATCCTCCCATTGGAGTTAGTTTAAATATGTGCTACTCTTAGTGCACTACAAGAATAATGGGCTATGACTACGATTTTGGTAGACAAAAGACTAGTGTTTTTTAAAACCTTAGTTAAAAGGTATGAAATGACTAGGGTTTTTTAAAACCCTAGTTTTTTAAAACTCTGTTTGGCCA
Organism: Hamamelis virginiana; assembly: GCA_017140935.1. NCBI lineage: Eukaryota > Viridiplantae > Streptophyta > Magnoliopsida > Saxifragales > Hamamelidaceae > Hamamelis > Hamamelis virginiana. The sequence goes on along the minus strand of JAESVK010000717.1, from coordinate 755,827 downwards.
ACCATTGTGACAGCATCTTAAGTGAGTCCACCTTATCGATTACACTTGGTTGCATATTTTCGTCTATTGCTTAGTTGCATTGTTTTACACAATATTATAAAATGCAGCCCTTTTGTGTCAAGTTTTGTTTTGAGCGTGGCCTAGCTTCATGGCAAATTCAGCTGATTGGATCAGCAACTTATTTAGTGTTTCAGAGGATGAGTGAGAAAACAGAGGATAGGACTGGCGACAGCCACCACCCTGCCTTTACAAAATATTATACTTCTCTAGATGATCATGTCTTTAATTTTTATAGGTGCTGAAAACTTTATGTGCCTGACTTATATGTTCTTACTTCATAATAAATGTTATATACTGGAAATTTTTTATAGCTAGCTACTTGGTTCTTGCCTCTAGTTTGGATAGCCATGTAATAAGGTCTTAAGCATTGATTTTGTTCAAACTTCTATGACTTGCAGAATTAGGGGAAGTAATTTTGTTTCAAACTTCGACTTTGGATTGAAAATTATCAGATGCTTCCAAAGTTGAACCAATTTTTTGAAATTTTGTGGAGGTTTATAACCATGGTTATTGGCAAATAGTCTATGCAAAGGTTATTTGATAGATAAGCACTTGTTTATTTGGATTGTAGACTGCAACTAATGCTTTCATGGTTTTTTTTTTTTTCATGCCAAACTGCAATTAATTGGGCTGCTATTTATGTTTTTATTCACCAACTTAATTATGCTTCTTGTGAATTAAGCATAATCTCGTCTTCTTGTATGTTGGTGTTTCGAAACTTGACATAGAGGTTTCGGGCATCTTCTTATAGGCAACTTGTATTAATTAAATATACTATGTACTTACAGGCAGTCAACCACATGGATTTACATTTTAGGATATGCATAGTATTTATAGAGAAGACGACATGAAGTAATACCTGAAATATGGGCACCCATTCTAGCACCCATTCCATAAAATCAAGATTGAGAGAGAGAGAGAGAGAGAGAGAGAGAGAGAGGGCAAAAACAAAGATGTGATTTTGTTTCTTTGTTGTGTATATTGAAGGTGGTTGAGAGAGATGCCAATTAAGTGGTATGGCAAATCCTGTGAGTGTCGATGCCTTCATTCTCTATTAATAAATATATAATACATAAAATGAACCAAAGGTACACTTATTGCTCTTCACTTGTTTGATCAAATGAACAAGACCTATATCTAGTCTTATATCTAAACCCATTTCAGTTCTTGCTTTTGAACTCTCTTTTTGAATTCAAAACAACTTTAATATGCTCAATTATCACTAAAAAAACCATTCTGCTGTAGTAACTAAAAAATATCCACAGATGTTGTTTGAAAATTCTAGTAACAACTTAGGAATTACCATCCACAAATCTTTAATTGAGTTCTTAGGCTTAATATAATTCTATTTAATGAATTTGGTTTTCTAGGTGTTTGAAGAAGATTTTAATTTCTCTATATATATATGTGTGTGTGTGTGTGTGTGTGTTTGGGTGTTTAAAGAAGATTTCCAATTGGTTTTCTGGGTGTTTGAAGAAGATTTTAATTGCACACCATTATTGTAATAGTGGAATGTTGTTTGTGAAAGATAAGTTGAGTACCTTTTACTTGAAATGTTTGTAAGAATAAAATAGTTGGTATGCGCATGTAGGAAGAGATGCTTTGAAGGTTTTCTTTCATCATTCAATAGATAACCCAATTGGAAATCTTTCAAGAATAAAATGATAAAAGTTGAGCCACTGATCTGATAACTCCTCTCTTCCATCTGATAATCCCTTTACCACCTGAGCCAAGGCCCTGGTTCCACTTCCTCTCTTTGATTGAACCAAGGTCAGTGCCTCCACTCTTCCTCACTCCTATGGACCAGTGTACCTTCCAATATAATGACATCCTGCCAATGCCCTCGTGACCTAAATGGCATTTCTTCCTCTCTTATAAGGGAGAGAGAATATATTATTTTTTATTCTCCTTTTTGTTCTTGACCTATTCAAACAAACCCAAGGGCAGTCCCCCCCCCCCCCCAAAAAAAAAAAGAAAATAAAATAAAAGAAGCTGTATCTGAAATCTGAATTCTCTTTTTAATCTATCACTGCTGTTACTTTTTCCCATCTTGGAGTATTTTCAACTCTATATGAAGTCCTACTGGCATATATCATAATTAAGCATGTTTCTGCAGTTGTTTAAGCAATTCATAAAATCATTGAGTAAGAAAACAAGGTAATAATTAAGATGATATAATCAATACAAGGTGGGCAATGTACTGTGTGAAATGTAATTTACAATCTTGGATTAGAGAGCTAGATGAGTTCTTCTAGAATACAAGTTCTCAACAGAAACTTCTTATTTGCTCTCTGTTTTTCCTAGTAGAGTGTTGCTAGAAGTCCCTGGTTCCTGCTTCACCAATTTTCACCACTTTTCACTCACTCTCTCTCTCTCTCTCTATATATATATTGGAGTGGTGAATAGGCAGTGAAGTTCATTGGTGCAGAACACGTTTCTCTCCCCATAACCATTAAATACTACATAAACATTAGAGGCTGCACTGATAAAAATTGTAAATCAGAAGTATATGTGATTCTGCAGCTGCATTTAATGTAGTGGGGAGTTAATACCCTCTTGAGAAGACAATGAATGCAGTCTCATGGAAGAAAATGATGGCTTCTTATTGAAAGATGGCCTCTTCTTGAGATGTTTCAGAGTTCTCTTGGCATAAAAGGTTCGAAACGCAGGCGAAGCTCTCTCCTTCAACTTGAGAATGGTGAAGAAGAGAAGTCTGTAAGATATGAGAATGAATATAACAGCAGCTAAGTCCCACCACTTGGAATGATCCAGTGGAATGCCCATCATATTTTTGAGGATGTCCTCTCCCTTCAATTTTGGGTCACCAGGCACTAGAGGATCAAACTCGAGCCTAATTATGTCATTCTTGTAAGCTCCCTACATTTTCCATTAAAAGAGCTTAAAATAGCTTCATATACTCATATGGGCATCTCCACTCTTTAGATTAAGCTTTTAAGTTGGATGTTTCAATATAAATAGCTGTGAATTCAAATTGTGCAAAACTTGCCCCCAATTCAATTCTGATATGTCCTGTTCTTTGTTTCTTCTTTGTTTTTCTATGAGAAATGTTTGAAACAACTAGAAGTTATTTTTGCATAAACTTTACCTGCAATGCCCATGCTTGATAATTGATGTATGAAATCGGGTATCGCCAAAATGGAAATCTCCAGAAAACCAAAAGTACTCAACTTATCTCTCTATTATAATTCTAGCGATTGTCTTCTATAAACCTAAAAGGAGAAAGGTGATGCGATTGTCTTCCATAATATTTTTATGTATTAGATATATATTAATAGAGAATGAAGGATACATAGATATATATATATTAATAGAGAAAGGTGATGCGATTGTCTTCTATAAACCTAAAAGGAGAAAGGTGATACATAGTGTGGCAGTTAGTTTGAAAATTGTTATCATTCTTTTACAACTCAATTAATCAATAAAACTCTTCTAATGAGGATAGTTTTAGAAACTATGTGAGCACTGTTTTGCAATGGCATTATCATAAATGTGGCATAAACACAGAGTATAGAGTCCAGCTTCTGATGATATTCTCCTGGCTTATCCGTTAGTGACTAAAATATTATTAGGTATAATTGATTCCAGCTACAATAGCCGATAAAAACCATTTAAATTTAGCAAAAAAGGTCATTTCCATTGCTTCCTTTTTCTCTAGTATAGTATAATATTTTGATTCTATATATTAGATGATTATATCTAATAGATAAGAATCCTGCAACCAGATCTCTTATACTGACCATCAAGTAGCATTCCCCACACCCATGCATATGTACTGATATGCCATTGATGGAGTAGCTAGGTACCTAGAAATTAATTACTGTTATTTGAGCTTATTAATCACTAATGTTTTAGCATAAGATATACTTGTTTAGGAATGTTGTACTTTTGTGGTTCATATACTTGTCTCATATACCACTACTATAGAGATGGAGGGTTAATGGGTTTTACATTTTTGTCGTGTTGTAGAGGATTCATCATCTTATTTCCAATGGATGGATTATTAAATAAATCTTGGATGGCCAAGGATAGGAGAATGCGCGAGTATGATGAGGGGGTTTACCGATTCTTGAAATTCGCTGCACTTAATGCGAATGATTGTGATATCATTCGATGTCCTTGCATTAGGTGTCTTAGTCATAAGTGTTTGCCTAGTAGAGATGTGAAAGATCATCTATTTATACATGGAATCGATCAAAGGTATCGAACATGGATTTGGCATGGGGAGCAATTGTCGACCTGTACATCCTACAATAGAGAAGGTAATGATGGCGATACTCAGAATTATCAAGAGTATCCATCGGAGAATGTTCCAGATTATGTAGAAATAGTCGAGGCTGCACAGGAGTATGGCAGCAGTGATCCCAACGTGTTTAGGAAGTTGCTTGAAGATGCCGAAAAACCGTTGTACCCCGGATGCACGAAATTTACCAAGCTATCAGCAGTAGCAAAGCTCTTTAGGCTGAAGACCTGTAATGGTTTTTCAGACAAGGGTTTTACAGAGTTGTTATTATTATTAGGTGACATGTTGTCGGAAAAGAATGAGTTGCCTCTATCTATGTATGAGGAGAAGAAGACTTTGAGTACATTAGGGCTAGATTACGAGAAAATGCATGCATGCCCTAACGACTGTATTCTTTACCGAAAGGAGTACGCTAGTGCATCTGAATGTCCCACGTGTCACACTTCTAGATGGATGGATGATAAGTATCCGACGGAGAAACGGAAAGGGGTTCCTGCAAAAGTAATGTGGTATTTTCCGCCCTTCCCGAGATTCAGACGGATGTTCCAAACACCACAAATAGCAAGAGATCTGATATGGCATAAGGAAAAACGAAAGGTGGATGATCAGCTACGACACCCTGCGGACTCAGCGGTGTGGAAAGTAGTGGATCACTTGTGGCCAAATTTTGGTGCCGAACCAAGGAATCTGCGGTTGGCTATATCTGCTGATGGAATAAACCCCTTTGGATCATATAACACTCCATATAGTTGCTGGCCTGTTTTGATGGTCACATATAACTTGCCACCGTGGTTATGCATGAAGAGAAAATTTATGATGCTAACAATGTTGATATCTGGACCAAAGCAGTCGGGTAAGGATATTGATGTTTACTTGCAACCACTGATTGATGATTTGAAGTTGCTTTGGGAGGTAGGTGTTGAAGTTTATGATGGGTTCCAAAAAAATATGTTCGCTTTAAGGGCTGTCTTGTTGTGGACCATTAATGATTTCCCTGCCTATGGGAATTTGAGCGGCTCTAAGGTGAAGGGATATAAAGCATGTCCGATATGCAGTCCAAATACGCACTCTAAGAGCCTGTGGCACTGTAATAAGACCTGTTATGCTGGACACAGACGATTTCTACCCGATAACCATCCATATCGATTCCAGAAAATGGCATTTAATGGACATCAGGAGCACGATAAAAAACCAAGGCCATTGAGTGGGGAGGAAATTTTGCGACATGTTGAAGAGATTGCTACTGTGTGGGGAAAGAAATCAAAGAAATGTAAATTCAATGGAAAAACATGTGTCAATGTTAAAGGTAAAGGCAAAGGCATGGACAAAGGCAAAGGCAAACGCAAAAGCATACGAGCAAGCGATGACCCAACTTCTACCAATTGCTGGGTGAAGAAATCGATATTTTTCCAGCTTGAATATTGGAAAAAACTACATGTCCGACACAACCTGGATGTTATGCACATCGAGAAGAATGTGTGTGAGAGCATTGTGGGTACGCTGCTCAACATCCCTAACAAAACAAAGGATGGAGCAAATGCTCGCCGAGATTGGGTGGAAATGAGTTCAAGGGATAAATTGGCACCTCAAATTATGGGTAAACGTACATATTTGCCTCCAGCTTGCTTTACGTTGTCTAAGGCAGAGAAAAAAATGGTGTGCAAAAAGTTGTCTGAATTAAAGGTCCCTGATGGATACTCTTCGAATATTAGAAATCTAGTGTCAATGGAGGACCTAAAATTGGTTGGTATCAAGTCTCATGACTGTCATATTTTAATGCAACAGTTATTGCTTGTGGCAATACGGGGGGTGTTGCCAAAGAATGTGAGGTATGCTATTACGAGATTTTGTTTATTCTTTAAGAATTTGTGTAGCAAGGTGGTGGATGTCACGGTGTTATCTACTGTTCAAAATCAACTTGTTCTTACGTTATGTGCGCTTGAGAAATTCTTTCCACCATCATTTTTTAACGTAATGGTTCACCTAACAGTGCATTTAGTTAAGGAGGTACAACTTTGCGGTCCCGTGCATTATAGATGGATGTATACGTTTGAGAGGTACATGAAAGTGTTAAAGGGATATGTGAGAAATCAGAATCACCCAGAGGGATGCATTGCTGAATGCTACATTGCTGAGGAAGCTGTTGAATTCTCTTGTGACTACTTATCGGATGTAGAAACAATTGGCGTTCCACAAAATCGGAACTTAGTTGACCAGGAGTGGGAAATTGGAAAACCATTGCCGGGGGGTAAGCTTGTTAGAGTTGATAGAGAATCTTTGGAGCAGGCACATCGTTACGTGTTAGAAAATACAGCTGTTGTCCAACCATACATCGAGTATCACATATATGAGCATGATAAAGTACGTGTCAACCAAAACAGTGGAGTGAGCTTAGTTGCCACATCGATGCACATTGCAAGCGCAAAGGATAAAAATCCAGTGATGGGAGATGCATGTTACTACGGTGTTATTACTGAGATATGGTTGCTTAATTATCACATCTTTGAGATTCCGATATTCAAGTGTGATTGGGTCGACATTAATGGTGGAGTCAAAGTAGATGAACTTGGTTTCACATTAGTACAGCTTCGCAAGATTGGTCACATGAATGATCCATTTATTCTAGCTTCCCAAGCTAAACAAGTTTTTTAAGTAGAAGACCAATGTGATTTGAGGTGGTCAGTTGTTTTAACAACACTACAAAGAGACTACATGTATGAAGCCAATGATGACGTGCTTCATGATTGTTGTGTGGAACGTATTGAGGCTGACTCAGCATTGCCATGTGATGACGCTTTGGATGTAATTGACCCAAATGGGTCATCATTTGTACGAGAGGGTGTTCAAGGAATTTGGGAGGATGAGTGAATGTTATGCTATGATATTTTTAAGTTTATTGAGTTGAATTGTTCAAAAATCCTCTCCCCCCTCCCCCACTACTTGATATCTATATATATATACTTACACTGTTATACAGATTAAAAATGCTAATGTTTCATTTCCACAATTACACGTACTGTTATTTATTTTGTTATATACATTCCTCTAGCTGTAATTGCATTTTCTAATTCTATTTTCATTTGTTTGGAACAGGCAACATGGATGAAAGATCTGATACCAGCACGAGTGGAAGTGAGAGCCCCACACCCGCTACATAAGTGATAAAAAAAAGGGGCCCAACAAATCTAACACTTTCTAGTCAATTGCATGGAAGGAAACTTTTAGTTGTTTTGAATGTGAAAAACCAACCTGTCGGCCCTACTCGATATGATGTATCCACTGAAGTTGGCAAGATTTGTCGATCTCACTGTCCAATAAGTTGCCATAAGTGGAAAGATATACCTGAAAGTGTAAAAGATAAGATAAGGGTGGAAATAGAGGTATACAAAGGTGTAGTATGTGGCTGGTTTATATATATATTACCATCTTTAATTTACTAATGTGTTGTTTTGTTCATGATGCAGGCGAACTTTGAGTGTCATAGCACCACTAATTGGCAGAATATAGTTTTTAAAATGGTTCGAGAACGATTTAGCGACTACAAGAATAACATGTACACCAAATATGTTTTGCCAAACCTTGGTAATTTTAAGGAATTAAGTAACCCACCGGCCAAGTATAGTAATATCACACCAAAACAGTGGCAAGAGTTTGTAATGTATCGAACCAGCAAGGAATATGAGGTATATTGGTTTATCTCGAATAATAATCATTAAGTCAACTTATACTATTTGTAGCATAAAAATGTATAGATCTTATCATATAGTTAAAATTTGTATACAATTTGCAGGTCATTCGAGAGAAGGCTCAGGAAAATCGTATGAAAAGTTTATATCCGCATAGACTTTCTAGAAAAGGATATGATGGCTTTGAGGAAGAATTGGTAATTGCATTTTTTTTAGTTTGAATAAGTAATTATTCATTATTAATTTCAAGTATGTCGCACTTTATTATTAATTAGTAATTATAATTGTTAAAATAGCAACACGAGCTAAAAACAACTGAGCCTATTGAAAGGCATATTTTATGGAAGGAGGCTCGATTAAAGGATGAAAAATGCAAGACAGATTTAGTGAGGGAACAAATTGACAAAATTGTAAGTTACTTACTTTATAACATTTCTAATTACTTACATATAGCTTACTTGAGGGAAAATGGAATGATGTTAATTTTTTTTTGCAGGATAAATTAGCATCTCATGTTAAAATAGGGAGTTTCAAGCCTGAAGGTAGAAACGATGTGCTTACTTGTGCGTTGGGTACACCAGAGCATGGTGGTCGGGTAAGGGGTGTAGGTCATTTAAACAACCTAACATCCTTTTTTTCTACCCCTCACCCTTCAAATAGTGCAGTGAAAAATGAAATGATGAAAATGCAAAAGTTTGTGTCAATACTTGCATCCGAATTGCACAGAATTGGGGGGAATGTACCAGAGTGTGATTTTTCATTTTCTCTTAATATCGAAGAGAACATTGGATCCAATAGCGCTAGATGTAGTGCTGCCCCTTTGGAAGATAACTCACATGGAATGTCGCCTTCAATGCATGTGTCAACATCACAGATGGTATTGCTTTATAGATTTATTACAAATAAATTTAACTAGTTGATAAATATTCATTCAAAACAACAAATTTAACCTTCAACTTATGTCTGATTGTTGCAGATTAGTAAAAAAAAAACGGAAAAGAAATAAAGTATCGAATGTACAGACACGTTCCATTCCTATGCCATCTTTAGAAAAGGTCATCTAATTTTTACCAAAACATTAATGGGGAGCTTTGTACAAAAATAATGTAATTTTTGTTTAAATGTAGGTACATGCTACACAAAATGATATAGGGAATCAAGCAGTTGTAGAAATGGAACCCATATCAACACCGACTGGACCACCACTGGATACGGTACCTATTTCTTTGTACTTTTATGTTGTATTATATGATTAATTTTTGAAAATGTATTAATTCAAAACTAGACTTATGTTGATTATAGACCAAACCAGTAGCATGTTATTTGGCTTTGAGATCGATCGACAACATTGTCGCGCATGAAACTTTACACGATCATTTAGGATCTCAACTTATGCATGGTTCAGTTATGGGCAAAGGCAATGCCCATGTGTCTGTAGCTTATCTATGTGAGGAATTAAATTGTGGCAAAGAATGTCTCCCAATACCAAATTCAGAAGCAAAAATACTAGAAGATGCAGTTGGAGGGTTTGTGGAATGGCCCAGACATCTTGTTGTGTTAAAGCCCGACAAGGTAATCCCCAAAACATAACATTTGTTCCTAATTTAAGGTTGTAGACCTTTGTCCATGGATTTGTGTTCATGAACTTATTTGCTTCATTACTCTATTATTTTTATCTTATTAAGGGAGATTTAAAGGTAGTTGTTGAAGAAAACGATTATGAAGACCTCATTGCATCTTTTGATATATTATTTGCACGAGCCACCCAAGATTGCTCCACAAGTGTAATAACAATCAAGAGCAGTATGGGAACATTTTATGCACACAAAACAGACGATGAAGTGATGGTCGAGGTACCTGTGGTACGAGAAGATTTGATGCATGTAATAAATTTTTCTGAAATTGGCATTTCAGTGATTACTTTATACATGGGGTGAGACATTATTTGTATATTATATGCCTTTATAATTCTTTATTCATACTTCCTTATTTGCATTATTACATAAAGTTTTATTATTGTGCCCTTCTTAGTGCCCTCTATTGCAAGTTAAAAGAGGCAAGATTGCAGAGGAAAAGGTACTGTTTTGTGCCACCTGCTAGTACTAAAGGAATGAAGGTAATTGATAATCAGGAAATGTTATATGAACGTCTTTACAGTGCAGAGCTAGATCATATTTTCTTGTATCCATATAATATTGGGTAAGTACTTGTAATTATTAACCCATTCAGTGTCAAATTTCTTTTTAATAATCTAATACTTATTACTTTTATATGATTTGAAATTATAGGTTCCATTGGGTACTTGCCGTCATTGACCCATGGAGACGCCATACCATGTATTTTGATCCACTTGGCAATGCAGTTGACAAGAATCTTTAAACTGTAATAATAAAGTAAGTGTTTGTGATCTTTATCCAACTTTAATATAGTTTTAACTAAGTATAAGTATGCAGAAAGTTAATATTCAATGCATATTTTAGTGCATGTAAATCCTTAGACTACAGTAGTTTGAAGTTCTCGTCAAGCAAGAAGAAGGCAACATTTAAGATAATTAAGGTAGTTACTGTTTTGATGATTACAAGCTTAAGGTATGGTTATTATGGATATGTGTACAATGTCTTATATATATATTTATATATATATGAAATCTCCTTATGTATGTAGTGCCCGAAACAATCCGGCAACTTTGAATGTGGGTACTACATTATGAGGTATATGAAAGATATGGTGGAATCGATAGAGACACTTCCCGCTCAATTGGTGAGATAGTATGTCTTTGAAAGGAATCATTATTTACTAATTTAAGTTTCTTAATATCTTATTAAACGAAATCTTTATTCTTTACTTGCAGTTTGCCAGTAATGAAAGTTACAGCATCACTAAACTCAATGAGGTGCGGGTGGAATTGCTGGAGTACGTAAGGAATCGTATGTGATTGATGACCCCATGCATAATGGTAGCTAACTTTGGTATATAACTTACACTCTTTCTCTACACATAATTAACACATAATTATTTGAATTTTGGTGTTTGGAGTTGACTCTTGTTGGATTTGATGGACATTTTGTAGTATTTGGGGGGTGGAGGTTGGACGGAGACCCACATGGGTTTGTTTGTTTGTTTGGTTTTTTTTTTTTTTTTATCAGTATATATTGTTGTTGGCTGTTGATGATAACATGTCACATGAGATTTTTTTATATTTTTTTAGTTGGCTGTTGATGATAACATGGCACGTGAGGCGTCATTTAAATGGGATGTTGTGATAATATGATTATAGAAGTGCTATAAACTATTCTTTTAATAGGTGAATATATAGAAATGTTCCAAAAACAGACAAGATGATATCGAATTTTTATATTAAAAAAGAAAATATTTCTTAGTACAAGTTATATTGCTGAAAATTAAGATAAAATGCAAGATATGAATGTCTACGTCATACCAAGAGTGCATGTTTTGTTGTATTCATGTGAGTTATGTTTGCTATCACACATGTAAAATTAGCTAACTATATACTCCTACTTTATCATTTTCAAATTAAGTATATAACAAGATGGCATAATTAATTAGGACTGTTTCTTTGTTTCAACCCGAACCGACTTTAAAGACTTTAGAGGACTGTTTAAAACCTTTCTTAAAGCCTTTTTTTTTTTTTTTTTTTTGTAGTACTGTAGATGTTCTATTTTATACTTAAGATAGCTTGTGGTTGTTGGTTGTTGATGATAACATGGCACATGAGGCGCCATTTAAATGGGATGTTGTGATAATATGATTATAGAAGTGCTATAAACTGTTCTTTTAATAGGTGAATATATAGAAATGTTCCAAAAATAGACAAGATGCTATCGAATTTTTATATCAAAAAAGAAAATATTTCTTAGTACAAGTTATATATATTGCTGAAAATTAAGATAAAATGCAAGATATGAATGTCTACGTCATACCAAGAGTGCATATTTTGTTGTATCCATGTGAGTTATGTTTGCTATCACACATGTAAAATTAGCTAACTATATGACTCCTACTTTATCATTTTCAAATTTACAATATAACTAGATGTCATAATTAATTAGGACTGCTTCTTTGTTTCAACCCGAACCGACCTTAAAGACTTTAGAGGACTGTTTAAAACCTTCCTTAAAGGCTTTTTTTTTTGTAGTAGTAGTGTAGATGTTCTATTTTATACTTAAGATAGCTTGTGATTGTTGGCTGTTGATGATAACATGGCACATGAGGCGCCATTTAAATGGAATGTTGTGATAATATGATTATAGAAGTGCTATAAACTGTTATTTTAATAGGTGAATATATAGAAATGTTCCAAAAACAGACAAGATGCTGTCGAATTTTTATCTTAAAAAAGAAAATATTTCTTAGTACAAGTTAATTTAATTGAAATTTTTATTATTAATAGAAGTGCATGTCCACATGTATTGAAGTTTTAATGGACACTTTTAAGTGTCCCCTTTGACAGTTTTTGTAGTAGTGCAGGTTTCCATATTCCATCTAAACTATCATTTTTCATTTCTTTGATATTCATTATAATTCTATAATTTTGTGTGATTTATTTATTATTTTCTTTATGTAGGTTTCCAATTAGGTCATCAACAAAAAATGGAGGACGGAACCAGTTTTTTGGTCGAGAAGAACATGCATTTAAAGACTCATTATTAGCATTTTGTTTTGGAATAGAGGATGATTTGAATGTATCCATATCTAGGATTCCAACATTAACTGTATGACTTTTAGTTAATTAATTATAAATCAATTAAGTTGAACACTTATTGCATTTGTACGTATATTTTGTATTTTTCTTTGATAATTTTATTAATGATTTTTGCGCTTTAATGGGTGGTTTGAAATGTGAGTGGGTGTATATAAAGGTTACAGGTCATATTTTTGTAATATTGAAAACAAAATTGCAAAATACATAAATTTTTTTTTTTTTTACGAGTAAATCAAAGATGAAGGTTTAAAACCGTAGTCTTTTTGGTTTAAAACCGTAATCGTTTTATGAAAGACTAGGGTTTTAAACCGTAGTCGTATCCTAAAAGACTAAAGTTTTAAATCGTAGTCGTATTCTAAAAGACTAGAGTTTCAAACCGTAGTCGTTTCCTAAAAGACTAGGGAAAAAGACTAGGGTTTTAAACCGTAGTCGTTTCCTAAAAGACTAGGGTTTATAACCGTAGTCCTTTGTAAGAAAAGACTAGGGTTCAAAAACCGTAGTCGAAGATAAGACTACCACCCGCCTGACTACGGTTCCAAAACCCTAGTCTTAACCCAAAGACTAAGGTTTTGCACCTTAGTCGTAGGCAGTTTTTCTAGTAGTGGTGGTTTATAAATGTCCACTTTAATAAACCTATGAGTAGGAACTTCTTTAGAATAAATGTGTATGAGAAATACAAGTCTCCCTATCTCAACAACTTGAGATACATATTTCTCTTATCATTTATTCATGGACCTTATCATATATATATTTAAATAGACAAGACAAGTTATACCTTGTAATTAATATAATATGAAATTGACATACCCTTTTGGATTGGTTTTAGGGCATATCTCAAACACTCCACACTATAGTCAATCTAACTGTGTGATCTCGTACTCATCAAAACCCTAACCCCCTTTCTCTTTCACTCTCTTTATGTGAGTGTGTATCTTTAATCTCGAACGATTATAGGTTCTCCAATACAATCTCAGCGATCTTCGTCTTTATCTAAGGCTTCTAGGTAAGTCTTGTCTTCTCCCTAACACTTAATCTTAATTTATCAATTTGATCGAATCTTTACTAGATACAGATATGAAGTCCATTATTTATTGCTTGTTAGCTGGAGTTCGATTTATCCAGATACATCATAGTTACAAGTGGTTCCAGATGGTGATGTTTGTATTCGTGCATCGTTCAAACTTCTTCATCGAATCTGACAGCATTTAGAGCCATAGATCCCCTTTGAGCAAAAATTGAGATCTACATTTCTGTTCATTGTGATTGTAACTTTACATCTAATGCTTAGATCACTGATGTTCTCTAATAATTTTTTAAGTCATTTTTATGTATTTTATATGGTAGATAAGTGGCCATGGCTTGGTGCTTCATTATCTTGTAATAGAAAATTTTGTCATTGATAAATTATCTATATTTTCACTAATAGATTTCAATTTATTAGAGCGCGCATCTGTGTCCATTATGTATTTTGAAGATAACGACTCTCTCCTCTCTTTTTGGTAATCTATTGAGTGTTTGTATCGAAGGGATGTTTTTTTTTTTTTTTTTTTTTTTTTTTTTTTTTTTTTTTTTTTTTTTTGCATTTGAATTATCTATGGGAAAAATAAATAATTTATCGGTAAAAAATAGATAATTTATCTTTGTTGTTGTCAAAGGTCATTGAAGAATCTCTATATATATATATATATAGAGAGAGAGAGAGAGAGAGAGACTATTTTTTACCGATTCTTCAATGACCTTTGACAACCAGATAATTTATCATTGATAATTTATCTTTGTTGTTGTCAAAGGTCATTGAATTATCTATTGTTGTCAAAGGGCCATTGTCAACCAGATTCTTCAATGACCTTTGACAACAACAAAGATAAATTATCTTTTTTTACCGATAAATTATTAAAAAAAAAAGAAAAAAAAAACATCCATTCGATACAAACACTCAATAGATTACCAAAAAGAGAGGTGAGAGTCGTTATCTTCAAAATACATAATGGACACAGATGCGCGCTCTAATAAATTGAAATCTATTAGTGAAAATATAGATAATTTATCAATGACAAAATTTTCTATTACAAGATAATGAAGCACCAAGCCATGGCCACTTATCTACCATATAAAATACATAAAAATGACTTAAAAAATTATTAGAGAACATCAGTGATCTAAGCATTAGATGTAAAGTTACAATCACAATGAACAGAAACGTAGATCTCAATTTTTGCTCAAAGGGGATCATGGCTCTAAATGCTGTCGGATTCAATGAAGAAGTTTGAACGATGCACGAATACAAACATCACCATCTGGAACCACTTGTAACTATGATGTATCTGGATAAATCGAACTCCAGCTAACAAGCAATAAATAATGGACTTCATATCTGTGTTATAGATCTAGTAAAGATTCGATCAAATTGATAAATTAAGATTAAGTGTTAGGGAGAAGACAAGACTTACCTAGAAGCCTTAGATAAAGACGAAGATCTCTGAGATTGTATTGGAGAACCTATAATCGTTCGAGATTAAAGATACACACTCACATAAAGAGAGTGAAAGAGAAAGGGGGTTAGGGTTTTGATGAGTACGAGATATATATCTTTTGGAACTTAAAAAATGCCATCACTTCATTTGTGCTTTATGCCTCATCACATATATATATCCCCCACAAGAATTAATATTTATTTCTAATATTTTATGAAGACTTAATTCCCAAGTTATACAAATTTTTTTTTTTTTTTTTTAGGGTTTTGATTACAGACAAAATTAAAATAAGAATCAAGAAACAAATGATTGCACATAAAGCCATACACGTCACTATACACATACACCTAGATATTACATATGTAAATAATAAAAAGGCAGTCATGCTCATGCACATACGGTATTTTTTTTTTATTTTTTTACTTTTTTATTTGCTTGGTAGTGTCGTAGTAGGTACATTCATGATTCATTCAATTTATATAAAACGACGACCCCACACGGGCCTGCTCCCATCAGTGACTCTGCCTCTCGCTTTCGTTCACGTGCTTGTGGTGCCCAATAGTGAGTACCTATAAACAATTCGGACCCCCAAACCCAACCAACACCAACCCCACATCTCCACAGGACTCTCTCCTCCGTACCTCCTCCTCCTCCTCCTCCTCCTCCCTCTCTACACATTGATCTCTTTCACTCTCTCTCTTTCTCTCTCTCTCTATATATATATATATATATTTGTTGGAATAGAAAAAGCAACTATAGCTTGCTAGCCATGGAAGAGATGATTATATCTCCATCTACATCTTCCTCTCTAATCTCCGTGTCTCAAGAACCACCACCAACTCTACAACAGAGGCTTCAATTCATAATTGATCAAAACCAGCCAGAGTTGTGGACTTATGCCATTTTTTGGCAAACTTCAAATGATGATAATGGTAGGCTTTTCTTAGCTTGGGGAGATGGCCATTTTCAAGGGACTAAAGATGCTGTACCTAAGAGTACAACAACAACAACAACAACAAGAAGCTATGGGAGCAACAACAATAATCAAAACAGAGCGGAGTTTCGCTCTGAGAGAATTAAAGTGATGAAGGGAATTCAAGCTCTTATCGGTGAAAACCCAGATATCAACGGCTGCATGGACGGCGATGTCACCGACATCGAATGGTTCTACGTGATGTCGCTGACGAAATCTTTCGCCCCCGGCGACGGCGTTCCCGGCAAGGCTTTTAGTACTGGGTCTTTGGTTTGGTTAACTGGGGCTCATGAGCTTCGATTTTACAACTGTGAGAGAGCTAAAGAAGCTCAAGTTCATGGAATTCAGACTCTGGTTTGTATCCCAACTTCTAGTGGAGTACTTGAATTGGGTTCTTCTGAAACAATCAGAGAGAATTGGGATTTGGTACAACAATCCAAGTCTCTATTCGGGTCAGATCTTATTGGGTTGGTCCCTAGACAACAACCCAGTTCCGGTGGAGGAGCTCTTCAGTTCCTCGACCGGAATATTTCTTTCGCAGACATCGGAATAATTGCCGGCATACAAGAAGAGGATGGTCATCAAGAGAAGAAACAAGAAGTGATGACAAAGAAAGAGGTAACTTAATTTGATAATTATGTTTATGATTTAATAGATTTACATTATTAGATTTGCTCCTACTGAGCAGAAATAATATTAGAACTGGAACTTTCTAGTGTATAATTTAACTTATAAGACAATTCAACCGCTGAAATCAAAATATAGGTACATCTCTCTTTATGAATTATTATAACTCTCGTATCTGTGTTTTGATTTCAGCATTTGGATTATACATTAGGAGATTCTAATATTTCTACTCATTGAAAGCAAATCCAAATTCATTTTACGATCGATCTGTCACTAAATTAACAAAATTTCTACCAACATTTCCAGCAAAAACAGACGTCATACGTGGACTCAGAGCACTCAGATTCCGATTGTCCATTCATTGCTGTAAATATAGAAAAGAGAACTCCAAAGAAGAGAGGAAGAAAACCCGGTCTAGGCCGAGACACGCCACTAAACCACGTAGAGGCGGAGCGGCAGCGGCGGGAGAAGCTGAACCACAGGTTCTACGCTCTACGAGCGGTGGTCCCCAATGTGTCAAGAATGGACAAGGCATCTTTACTTTCGGACGCAGTGTCCTACATCAATGAACTGAAAGCCAAAGTAGAGGACTTAGAGTCACAGCTTCAAAGGGAATCCAAAAAAGTAAAGCTTGAAACAGCAGATACAACAGATAATCAAAGCACCACCACTTCTGTTGATCAAACAAGGCCTAATAATATTAATTCCTCAAATCTGCCACTAGAAATTGAAGTCAAGATCGTAGGACTCGATGCCATGATAAGGGTTCAAGCAGAAAATGCTAACCATCCATCGGCTAAGCTCATGGGTGCACTTAGAGACCTTGAATTACAGATCCACCATGCGAGTATGTCGTGTGTTAATGAGTTAATGCTTCAAGATGTGGTGGTTAGAGTTCCTGATGGACTGAGAACCGAAGACAGTCTAAAATCTGCTCTGCTCTCAAGATTAGAGAATTAAAATTATTTTCTAGTACGGTGTAATAATGTTTATTTATTGCTATATTTTCTTTATAATTTATTGCTTTTTCTTTTCTTTTTTTTTAAATTTCAGTTTAAATTTGAGTCCATACTACTTCTTAAGAATTGACAAAATCACCTGCAAATCTTATCCATTACAAAAAGTTCGAATGTTGTACATATTAAGATAAAATATGAAGAAAATGTTTGTAACCATCTTTGGGATGTTGAGTGTAATTAAAGGGGAAAGTGGTGTAGGAGTGCTAGGATGATCGTTGTACATATATTTTGGTGCTGTTCCCCACAGCTAGAGCAGAGGAAGACTTGCTTAATTGGGAAAATTAAAACCATACCCCAACCTTAACCAAAAATGAACTACCATTCAATGTATCATTTTTCTGGCTCCCCTTTTGCTAGGATCATTCAATGCCTCATCATGAATATTCATGAACGCTTGCTTATGTATAGCCTCATTGTAGATTTTTAGATATAGTGTTAAAGCAATTTCATTAGGTGATTTCTAATTTTCTATCTTCTTTCTTGAAACCCACGTTCCCTTTCATGTATTCTTTATATGATTGAGACATATTAGCATTCATTAAATTTATGTGGTTCTTACCAAACAGCAATTAATACCCACAAATGTATATCCATTTATTTAAATAATTTGATGAACAATTATTTAATCGAAATTGTTCTAATAAAGTTACCCAACTAGCTCAGTTGGTAAGGGTATAAAAGGAAAATGATTAAGATTATGATAAATTAAAGGGTTGAATGACCAAAATAAAAAATATAAATCATAAAAAACTTTATGTGGCTATGGTTTTGGTACCCAAAAATATCCCATTATGTCTCAACTCTCAAGTTCAGTGGAGGAAATGAAAAGCAGGCCTATTCAAGACAAGGGAATCTCCCTGGTCCCACCACTACCAAGATGAACGATATTTTGTTTGTTTAGTACTAAGAAGCACGTGAAAAATACCCAAAAAGATAGGATTTTAAAAATGCTTTATCTTCTTCCTTAGTTTAACGCACGTGCTAATTTGATAACAAATAAAAATGCGTCAGGTGGCAGTAGTCGCTTTCCTCAGCCTATGCGGATAGAATAAGAAAATGTTTAAAAGGACCACCCTACCCATTCATGTGGACCCTTTTATTGTCTCCTAAGAGTCACTTTGACATTAAAAAATTTTGGATCCACTGACCAATAGTAATCACTGGATGTGCCTTGCTTACAGTGATTTTGACAGTTTAATGCGAATTATTTTTATTCTTAACATATTGTTTAAAGTTTTATTATATATCATTCAAACACGTTGGCTAAAATTTAAGTAATTAAATCCTTAAAAAATTATTTGAATTAAGTAATCTTTATTCTAATTATTTTAACTTATATGAAAGTCACATGAAATGGAGCGCGCGCGCACACATACATATATATATATATATATATATATATATATATATATATATATATATACACTGGAGGAGTTTGTTAAGGTGTATTTTATGCAAAGTCTGTATGTAAAAATAGAGCAAGAGAAATGATCATGTCTATATTTGTTGATTTTCATGAAAATTAGTATGATTATAAATAGGAAATTATCGGATATGTATTTATATTTATATTTTATATTATTTTTTTTAATTCTTTTTAATATTAATAACTAAATATTGATATACTTTTATGTGATCCTACTTAAATTAATTTTGATCTTCCCTAAAAATTAGAATACCATCTGTAGAGATTGAAGGCATAATTGAGGTATTAAATTTTCATTATGAAAGGTTAGTTTGCATTATAAAAATTCATCATCAGTACACAAATCTTGAAATGAACTAGTACAACCTAACAAAGGGTGGGGTGGTTCAATTATCGTAGTTGTCAGATGTCAATTGCTTAACTTGAAGAGAATTTAAAACTCAGGCCTTGGACCACCCATATTAGGGGCATCTTTTAATTGTAAATTTTGAACCTAGCCTCGATCTAGATCACCCAATAAATGGGACATCATCACATCATGCTTATGCAATACGAAAATGCATACTAGTCCCATGAACTCACATGGATGCTGTGAGTCTTATCCATGCAATATTTTAAATAAAATCTCCACCGTTTATTTAACCATAAAAATAGTTGGAATATAGGTCACCGGTTCAACGGTAGTTGATTTATGATATCATTATGATGTAATAAATATATTAATTGTTTATTAAAATTTTAGAGGTTCACCCAAATGAAGAGCTCGTCAGTTTACGGTTTAATTGGCGGATTTGGTGCGAATTTGATAACATTAATCCCATGATGGATGCGACACTACTTTCTCGTGAGTGCACAGAATTTCTGCAAAAAGGCGATATTCCTTGACCTGCCCTTTATATTAATGAGCGAGTATGAACATGCTATGAAAGTAATAACGTAAAATTGGGGCTAATCCCATCTGATGTAGCCATCGGACAGGGTTATGTCATGAAGAAAACGCCATAGTCAAATGCAGCTCTTTACATTTCTTAGGAGTTGATCATGATCTTCTAGTACGTTTGGCTCTACTGTGAGCCATATGCATCACGTTTCCAATTTTCCATCTACTTTTTTTCAATTACGCACACAATACATAAGGAATTGTAGTAAATAAAATAAAAAATAAAAAAGCAAGAATGAGGATAGCGAATTCTTATAAGCAATCTGGTCCCAGACCCATTTGAAGTATCAAAATTAAAGAAGGAACTGTCACTGTCACCTGTGACTTTTTAGTTTTTAATTTTTTAGAATGTCACCAATTTTTTAAGATTGGTTATGCAGAAGCCTAGTGTTGGATCACTATAATTTTTTACGAACATGAATATTGTAAAAAAATCATTTAATTTATGGACCGGTGTTTCAAATTTTATCCTATAATAGATTTTACATAGCTTATATTAAGCAAAATTGCATGAGGTGGAGCTTATAATATTATGATTTATGACTATATATCTACTATGCTTCTTCCAAGCTCCCATCTACAAAGACGTACTTTTGTAGAAAATTGCATCATGTTCCCTCTTTTATTTGGCGCTTTCAGCATGACAAAGAGTTTCAGAGCTGAGGACCAGTCGACCGCCAGCTGTGCTGACACTTGTCCTTTTACTGTGTGGAATCATGGATTTTAAAAGTAATTTTGGCTTTTATAAATTTATTTTTTTGGCTCAATTTTTAACAACTTATAAAAGATATTAATATTGGAAAAATTGAAGCATCTTAAATTTCCCTTTTATTTTGACTGATTTTTTAAGAAACATTCCAATTTTTTTTTTCATCCAAATTTATGCCTCTACTCAAGGCTAATCTTGAGATTTCGGAGGGCCTAAGCGAGTTTTTAAAATGAGACCTTAAGCAAAATGCATACTTCAAACCACTATAAAGATGTATGCATTCCTTCATCACCTTTGATCAAAATATCAAACACTAAAATTATTAACAATCTCATTCAAGAAAACATTAACAATCTTTACTGCGTCTTCTTGTTCTGTTGCAATGGTGCCGATATGGCACGCTTCTTCTTTTTCTCATTCTAACAAAGATTGGGAGCCCTATTCTTCCCCAATTTCTATGGCCTAAAGCTAGCAAACTGGCTTGCTCTCAAAGCGAGCTCAGACTCTATTCATCTTGTCTTATTCAAATCTCAACTTAACTAAAAACTTTTTAGTATCTTTATACTTAACCTTTTAAAAAAAGGGGCAAGAAATATAATATTTATTTTTGGATAGATATAAGAATATCATATAAAATACAATAAAAAAAATTGATTAATAATATACAACATGTTAATAAGAAATCTCAAACCCGAGATAAATACTTGCATGCTTTACAATTCGATCTTGATGACATATTCTTTCCGGCAAACTTTGAAACCACAACACATAATGAAAACCAGGACAAAAAGCTTAATTCGTGCATGAATCCTATGTGGACAAGACAATTCAAATGTCTGCATTTCTTTAGCAAGAACCTCAATGAAGTCACGTTGGTCCATGTGCACAAGGACGATGAAATGAGAACTGGCCACAGTAAATAATTTTTTCTAGATATAAACGTTAAAATTCTAAAGATATCAAGTTATCAACGTACAAATTGAGACAGATCCGTATCATGCCTGCAAGACGCGCTATGGTCTTGTCGTCTTGTCCACATAGGCTATAAATGGGTAGTGAAAAGAAATATATATGTATAACATCGGGCATTAAGGTCTCAAGTTATCTTTTTCTAAAATTATTTTCAGAGAGTTTTTTTTTTTTTTTTTTTATTTGTGTTAAAATTATATTTGCACATATTAAAATTTTCATACTAAAAATTATTGCGAAAAAAGTTGGTCCTTAAGAGTAACTCCAATGGTGGGTTTATTTCTAAGTTTAATTTTGATTCATTTTTTGAACCAAAATGCCAAATTCCTTTCTCCAATAGTGTATTTATTTTTGGGTTTAAAATAGCTTAGAGCTAAATTTGAATTCAAGTTTAGATGGATTCAGTTTTGTCCAGCACATAAAAGTGCCTAGAAACTTGTGCATGGTTTAGGAAAAAAAAGAGATACATAGAAAGATGAGCCAAAAAATAGATCTACAGCCATTGGAGTACTTGGATCCAAATGGTTATATATTCATTTCACTAAAGCAGATTCAGAAAATGAATTTGAATAATAATAATAAAAAGATCCAACCATTGAGAGCAACTCAAACGGTGGGTTCAAAAGTGGATTCAAAATCATTTTTTAAACACATGCAAAAATCCTTATTCCAACAATGGATTCAAAATGAACTGGATGTAAAATTTAATTCAAATTAATTTGAATCCAAGTTTAGTTTGATTCATTTTTTCTAAGATATATAAAAGTGCATAGAAACTTGTAATTGGTTTGAGGGAAGAGAGAAATAGAGAGAGGAGCTAAAAAATGGATCCATCACCAAGAGTTCCAATGGCTATGCATTTTACTGTAGCAGATTCAAAAAATGGATTTGAATCCAAAAAAGTAAACCCAACCATCGGAGTTGCTCTAACTTTTATCACAATAATTTCTAGTATAAAAATTTTATCAACCCATCCTATTACCCCTCAAGTCATCTAGAAGTGATTATCATCACATTTCTTAAGGGCAACTCTAATAGTTCCACCAAAGCCATAACCAAAGCCATATTCTGGCTTTGATGGAAAGAATCTTGCTCCAATGGTTCTATCAAATGCCCAAACAAAATTTGATGGTGAACAGTGATTAACCAAATTTGGGTAAATATGGCTGATCACTGTAGCTCAGCTAAATGCTGCTAGGTCAGCAATTTGGTCCAAAAAACCCTTTGCCCTAATCAACCAATAAAACAGTTGGAGATCACAAACCTACAACAGATTTTTCCCATCAATTTTCACATCAAACAAACAGGGAAAGAAAATTAAAAACCAAACATTAAAATAAAAAAATATATATATTTGCACAAATAATCTCATCAACTAACCAAACAGAGGAATAATCTTAAAAAAAATCTAAGCAACCAGAAATTATTTGAAAAAAAATTGTGTTAAATGCATTTTAGTACCATTAACTTTTGGGTCAGTTTCAATGTGGGCCACGAACTTTACATTGACTC
>JAESVK010000717.1:714679-732048 GCA_017140935.1 Hamamelis virginiana | reverse complement strand
GAGTCAATGTAAAGTTCGTGGCCCACATTGAAACTGACCCAAAAGTTGATGGTACTAAATTGAGTCAATGTAAAGTTGGTAGCCCACATTGAAACTGATTCAAAAGTTGATGGTACTAAAATGCATTTAACCCAAAAAAAAAATTGAAGATGTATGAACCAATACAGATCGAATGAATTGTGGAGATCTTGGTGAATAAACAAATCGTAGCAGAGCATACCGCATGTGACTTGGTCGTCTTCACCGAGAGAGAGAAAGAGAGGGTCCAGCTCTAATCAGAGAGAGCTCACCGCCGATCATGGTGACAGGCGAGATGGTGGTCTTCACCGAGCGAGAGAGATTTTGTATTATTTTTTTGTTAACATTTTTATTTATTTATTTTTGTAAATATGTTGGACAGTGGCGCTTTTTTGTTTGTTTAAAAAAAAAAAAAAAAAAACCCTAGCTAGCTCACTCAATTAGTTTTTATTTATAAATTAAAATAGTGGTAGATGGAGTCTTGGAGATGAATGAAGGGTAGTTGAAGTAATTGATAAGAATAAATGAGGGTAGAAGTGGAAAAAATGTGGTTGAACCAAAATCTAATGGATGTACTATTAGAGCAATGCTCATCAAAGCCAAAGCCAAAGCCAAAGCCAAAGTCCAAAAAAAAAAAAAAAACCTTTTTCCCATCAAATTTTGGCTTTGACTCCCAAAATTTGATGGAACTATTGGAGTTGCCCAAAAGAGGAATTATCATTACCTTTTCCTAAAATCACTTAAGCTGATTTGAACCTTAAATTAAACATAGTGGCTACATTGGTACTGCATGCACACGTCTCAACTTTAATTGACGTGAAACGCATGCTTCAAATATGTCTTGAGCTGAAGTTTGACACATAAATAAATAGGGATGTTACATGTCGATGACCCACCGAATAAAATTATTTTCAACTTGCTTATCTCTAGTTTCCCTTCGATTTTTGCTCCATATTGCCTTTTGGGACACTGCTGGATTAAAGAACGTACCTTTTGTTGGTACTTTTTGCTGCACCTATCATGCACTTTAAGTATGGTTACTGCCTGAAGAAAGACCTTAGTTTTTGTATATTGAATATATATGAACATGTACAAGAGGGAGGCCTTATATAGGCAATACAGAAACAATATAAGGAAACTAATATCTATGGAAACTAAAGAGTTGACTATATACACAGCTATACAATAACAGTTATACAATCTAACATCCCCCCTCAAACTCATGGTGGTTTAAGAGAAACCATTTTGAGTTTGGAAGCTAAAGCTCGAAAAGTTCCCGGAGGAAGAGGTTTGGTGAGGATATCAGCTAACTGATCCTGAGAGGAAATAGACTGAAGTTTGAGAGTACCTTGAAGCGGATGATGACGAATGAAGTGACAATCAATCTCAATATGTTTAGTACGTTCATAAAAGACATCATTGCGAGCAATTTGAATAGTGCTTCTACTATCACAGTGAAGTTTAGTTGCAGTGGAGCAATCAACTCCAAGATCCTGTAATAACCAACGTAACCAAATAAGTTCAGCTGTGGTAGCTGCCAGTGCTCTATATTCTGCTTCAGTGCTGGAACGAACAACAACGGTTTATTTCTTGCTTCTCTAAGAGATAAGAGAATCACCAAGAAGAAAGCAATAGCCTGTAGTAGATCGATGATCAGTAGGATCACCTGCCCAGTCTGCATCTGAATATGCCTGAAGAGTTAATAACGAGTGGGAAGAAAAATGAAGACCATCAAACATTGTCCCTTTCATATATCGAAGAATCCTGAGAATAGCAGCATAATGAGGAGATCGAGGTGCAGCTATAAATTGACTGACTACATGAACTGCATAGGAAATGTCAGGGCGAGTAACAGTGAGATAGACTAGACTCCCAATAAGCTGTCTGTAGAGAGTAGCATCAGATAGTAATTCGCCATCATGAGAATTGAGGCGACAGTTATACTCAATAGGGGTGTCGACTATCTTGCTATTAGTGATATTGGCTCGAGAAATGAGATCTGAAGTATACTTGGCCTGAGTGAGATAATAACCATCTGCAGAAGAAGAAATTTCTAGACCAAGAAAGTAATTGAGAGGACCTAGATCTTTCATTTCGAACTGTTGACTAGGAAAGTGCTTTAGATCCTGAATACCCTGCATATCATCTCCGGTAATGATCATATCATCTACATACAAGAGTAGAATAGTGATGCCATGATCAGACCGTCTAAAAAAAAAGAGTTGTATCAAAAGAACTGCCAGAGAAACCTTGCTGAGAGATAGTAGAACTGAATTTAGCAAACCAGGCTTGAGGAGCTTGCTTAAGACCATAAAGTGTCCAATGTAGTCGATATACTCTGTGAGGAAACCCCGGAGGATGAGAGAAACTAGGAGGAAGCTTCATATAGACTTCCTCTGAGAGTTCACCGTTAAGAAAAGCATTTTTGACATCCATATGAAAGAGTGGCCATTTGCGAGCTGCAGAAATGGCAATAAGAGTTCTGACAGAAGAAAGTCGAGCCACTGGAGCAAAAGTATCCTCATAATCAATCCTATACTCCTGAGTAAAACCCTTGGCAACAAGACGAGCCTTGTAGCGATCAACAGTACTATCCTACCGAGTCTTGATCTTATAAACCCATTTACAACCTATAGCAGACTTTCCAGATAGAAGATTAACCAGATCCCATGTTCCTATCTTATGCAGTGCATCCAACTCTTCTTTCATAACTTGCCGCCATAAAGGGTTAGAGGAAACCTCACGAAAAGTCTGAGGTTCCTGGAGAGAGGCAAGAGCGGAAAAGTAATGGAAGTCAAGAAGATAAGAAGGAAGTGTAGTTACCCGATGAGAACGGCAAGGTGCATGAGAGTTAGAAGGACCGTCAAGATCCACAGCTGGAACAGTATCAGTGGGCACGTCGAAGATCGGTGCTGGAGGCTCATCAGACGTAGTAAAAGGTATATCAGAAATAGAAGTGGGAGATTCCTCAGGAAAAGTAGGAAATAGATTAGGGATAGGATCAACAGAGGAAACAATGGAAACAGCAACATGAGGGAGTTTGTAAAACATTTTGCGCTCCCAAAAGACCACATGTCTAGAAACACGAAGACGTTTACTAATGGGATCATAACACCGATAACCTTTTTGACCAATCCCATACCTAAGAAAACAACATAATTGAGAACGAGACTGAAGTTTGTTTCGTTCATGATCTTGAAGAAAAACAAAACAGAAGCATCCAAAGGCTCTAAGTAAGTCATAGGATGGAGAAGAACCAAACATCATATCATTAGGAGTTTGATTTTGAACAATGGAAGAAGGACACCGATTGATGGTGTAAACAGCAGTGAGCGCAACTTCCCCCCAAAAGTGAGAAAGAGTAGAAGCGGCGATAGTAGTAGCACGAACAACATCGAGAATATGTTGAAGTTTGCGCTCAACCCTACCATTTTGCTGAGATGTGCAAGCACAAGAAGAATGAGGAAGAATACCAAATTGATGCAGAATATCAACAAATTCTTTAGCTTTATATTTCTGGGTATTATCAGATCTAAAAACTTTGATGGGTTTAGAAAACTGTGTTTCAATCATTTTGATAAAGTTCAGAATGATTTTTAAAGAGATAAATCCAAGTATATCTAGAAAAAACATCCACAAAAATAACAAAATAACATGACCCACCCTGTGTAGTAATGGGAGAAGGACCCCTTACATCAGAATGAATAAAATCAAAAGAAAAAATAGCATGAGAAACACTGTTATTAAAAGGTAATGCAATTTGCTTGCCAAATTGACAAGGCATACAATCAAAACTTTTATTAGAAACTGAACCCAACAAACCCCTAGAGACTAGTTGTTTAACCCGAGAAACAGACGCATGACCAAGGCGAGAATGCCATCAAGCAAGAGAGGAGGTGCTCGTCTCAGAAACGGCAGAAGCAGATATACTAAAAGAAGGGAGATGAAGAGAAATGAGCTCAAACAGCCTTCCGACCTTACGGGCGGCGGTCCCAACGATCTGCCCTGTCTGAGAATCCTGCACAACAACACCAGTAGTAGAAAATGTTAAAGAAAAACCAAGTTCAGTAAGTTGCCCAACAGATAGAAGATTATGAGTAAGTTGGGGAATCTGTAAACATTGGATACAGATAAAGCAGGTGTAGAGATAGTACCAAGGTGGGAAACATTCATAGGAGAACCATTGGCAGTATATATGGTAGGTAGAGAAGTGGTAGTGTGTGTGGAGACAACATCAGTAGAAGAAGTCATATGATTGCAGCAAGCAGAATCAAGAAGCCATGTAGAAGAATTACTTGATGTCATAGAAATAGCAGTGTTGGATGCACTGGAAGATGAAGGATGAACCTGATTAACCATATCCTGTAAATCCGTCATAGAGAGTGATGAAGCAGGATGAGACCCAGAATGAGATTTGGCTTGTGATGCTGATAATTCAGACCGAGTATTATCAGACCGAGTCAAGGCAGCAGTATTCTGAAGAATACGCTGACGAGTGTAACAGACAGCAACTAAATGACCTTTGTTTTTACAAAAACTGCAGATAATAAGAGGCTTCTTATTGTTGTTCCATATGGTATTATGGCCTTTGCCTTTTGGAACATAGGTAGAAGAACTTGCAGAATCAAAATAGGAGTGGCAGTCTACTGAACTGAGGCAGGAGTAGGGAGAACCATGGATTGCGATATGGGAGAGGTCTGAAGACGTGTCTCATCATCAACTAACTCATGAATTGCTTGTGATACTGTTGGTAAAGGATTCTGATGTAGCAGATGGCTTCTGGCTGATTCAAATTCACTACAGAGTCCTATCAGAAACTGGAACAGTCATCCTTGTTCAAGGTGAGTGTAAACTAATTTGGCATCAGGAGAATTGGATAAGATTGGTTCAGAGGCAGTCAACTGATCTCATATAGATTTCAGCCGACTGTGATACACAGTAATGCGCTCGCCTGGTTCCTGATGAATCTGATACAGTTTGAGCGTGATCTTATAACTGCAAGCACCACTCGGTCCAGCATACCAAGTAACAAGTAAGTCCCAGACTTCTTTGGCAATATCAAGGTTCCCAAACTCAGAAATGATAAAGGAATACAAGTATTTCGAAACCAAGTGATGATTTTACAATTAGCACTTTCCCAATCCTCCACTCGAATAGCATAGACAGAATCAGTTTTGGTTTCTTGTTTGGCTGAGATAAGGCGGTCACCAGACACATAAAGCCACAACTTACGGTCTTTAAGATAACTACGCATGGCTTGAGACAACTGAGCAAAATTATCTCCATCAAAAGTAACATGAATAGGACGAGAAATCTCATCATGACGCATATCTAAATTCCAAATTGAAAAACAGACAGCAAAAATGGAATCAAGACGCGAAAATAAGTCAGAATGTACCTGGTCAAAATTTCCTGTCAAAGTCAACGGTCAACTGATCAATGGTCAACAGTTAACGGGTCGGCAGTCAACGGTCAACGGGTTAGCATTCAGTGGGTCGGCGGTCAAACGGATATGCGAGTCAGTAGCTGACGTAGCGGCTGACGTCAGCCCTAAAGGGAAGAAGGCGTGTGGATTTTATGTGCTAGCTGAACAGAGGCACGTGACGGCACATAGAGCTGTTTCCGGCGATGTGCTTTATACCGCCGTGCTCGTCTCGACAAGGGCTACCTCACAGTGGCCTTGAATTTCAGTTTTAGGCTGACGAAGATAAGAAATAGAGGGCAAACAGTGGTGTTCGCCGAAAAAAAAATTCTACACTGTTGCTGGAAGGCCTGGACCGTGAGAGCAGCGGAAGAGAAGAAAAAAAGAGAAAAAAAATCAGAGAACCTGCTCTGATAACATGAAAAAAGACCTTAGTCTTTGTATATTGAATGTATATGAACATGTACAAGAGGGAGGCCTTATATAGGCAATACAGAAACAATATAAGGAAACTAACATCTATGGAAACTAAAGAGTTGACTATATACACAGCTATACAATAACAGTTATACAATCTAACACTGCCTACTGTAAATAATGATTTTATAGAAGACAAAATCTTAAATATGTGTATTGAAAACATGTGAACTCATTATTGGCTAAAACGATACAAAAAAAAAAAATCACCAAAGATCAAAGCTGAGTTAAGAGAAAATGCTCAATTGACTCAAAATCTTAACCAAATGTTGCCGGAGTCAAGATGAGTCTGGCAATAGATGAGTTTGGATCCTCTGATTGGATTTTTATAAGTTTGAATTTGTTTAGGTATCTAAGATTTTGACACGTCATCCAGAGTGAGAGAGAAACGATGTATTTGTTGGAATGGGTCTTCTATTTTTGGTGTGGTGAACTTTATAATTGCCAACTTCAAGATGCGTTACAGAGTTGCTTTCCTAAAGACAATATTCGCCCCTACCAAATAGTGTGCACCGGATTGTAGCAAATCTGTCTGGAGGATATAATGAAGTTCAATTTACAGATCTTCTACTTGCATTTGCACACAGTATTTGGATGATGTGTTGTGATTTTAATATCCAAACAGACCCAAATATAGAAAAATCCAATTAGAGGATCAGACTCTAAGTCAACATGGCAAAAAGCTCTCTCAAAATGGCTCGCTATGGCTTCATATTTGCAATTAGCAAGAAACAAGGGGTTTAGAAATTTTGCATCTTAGAAATTGATTCTAACTTAACCTTGTTCAAGGTTGGTACATGATGTAACTTTCAGCCCTAAATATGTGCATACACTCATCAATGAATAAAGCAACAAAAAAAAAAAATCACGAAAAATCATAGCTAAGTTATGAAATAGGCTCAACCGGGTCAAAATCCTAACCAAATGTTGCCCGAAAGACTCAGTCAATATGGCTAGCTATCACTTCAAATTTGCAATTAGCAATGACAAGGGGTTTAAAAAGATCGTTTTGGAAACTGATTTTGACTTAACCTTGCTCAAAGGGTGATGACTGATGACACGACTTTCAGCCTTTCTGGTATGAAAAATGCTGCTTTGTCCACATATTTCATCGTCTCATGTGTAAACATAATTTTTATGATACTGATCGAAGAAACAAAAATATAACTTTTATCGATGTAAAAAATATATCATATGTCAATTAAGATGGATGAAAATAAATGGAATAAATAACATTATAGGATTGGTATTGCAGTGAACAAAAAATTGCATCCAATCACATTCTAACACGGATGAAATATTGATGGTAAAGATAATCACAACATCACTAAATGCTTTGACTTTAAAAGAGGCTAGGAAATTTTAAGGGAAATCTTAAACATGCATTTAAAACATGTGCACTTATTAATGAATAAACCAATACAGAAGAAAATCACAAAAGATCATAACTGAATTAGAAAAAAGGCTCGGCCAATTAAGTAAGAACCCTAATGGCGGATTCAAGATTGGATGTAAAAAAAATTTACTAAAATTTTTTACTAAAAATCAAAATGCATTGGAAGCAAAACTTTATGAATTCAGTTTTGTATCAATGTAAATATTGTCATGTCACATTGTCACCCTTTCCCCTCCAAATCTCCAACCACCCGAATGGCCAAAATGAAAACCAAGAAAAGCAAACAATGTTCAATGGAATTAAAATTTCTACTCAGTAAAGCCAATTTCTTTCATTTTCTTTCATGTTCTTAGAAACCAAACATAAAATTTTAAATTTTAAAAATAAAAACCCATTAAAAAAAAAAGGAAATAATATTTTAGTACCTTCAACTTTGGGGTGAATATCTATGTAGTCCTTTTAGGGAAAATGATCAAAAGAACCTTAAATATGATCTTATTTATCAAGGAGTCCAACCAATAAGATGATATACCAATAACCCCCTACAGCTCAGAAATAGAGTCAACTAGGATATTTGTGGGAAATGGCTTGTATTTTACTGTGTATAGTAATTAGGCTAGTTTAGGAGAGTTTGTTTGTAACAGCTAGGATTCCTAGAATTAGGCTAATTTAGTTAGTTTCCTATTTTGTTGGAATACCCCATAAATCATGGGATTTGATATAGCCTAGTAGTTAGTTTCCTTTTCTATAGCTAGGATTTTTCTGTATAAAGTTGACACCAAAATGTAGTTTTCTGATATGAATGAAATCATAATTATTTCACAATTCTGCTTTATCAATTTACGTCATGGTATCAGAGCCAAATTAGGCTCCTTGGAATTTATTTGTTTCAGCCTTCATTACTACATACAGTGCCCTGTTCTCCTCTATTTTTGAGACTTGAAACAGAGCATTTTTTTTCTTTACTGGAATTTTCGTTTTTTTCTTGGCCTTCATCGCCATTCAGTCTAATTTATTGGCCTTCATTGCTGTCTATCGTTGCATTAATCACCCAGAAATTTCCGTTTTTTCGTAAAAATGTCAGAGATTGTAGAAACAATCGCTACAGTCAAATCAGAGGAGATTATTTGAACCCAACATCCTGGAGAATTGCAGAATATCCAGGCTGCATATAGGCTGGATGGAAAAAATTATCTGAAACGGTCCCAACTTGTTCGCACCATGCTGAAAGGGAAAGGGAAGATCAGCCATCTCATGGGTACGGGACCGAAACCAGGAGATCCTCGTTTTAAAGCCTGGGATGAAGAAGACTCTATGATTATGGCATGGCTGTGGAATTCTATGATTCCTGAAATCAGTGACACATGCATGTTCTTGGCTACTACCAAGGACATTTGGGATGCGATTCAACAGACGTACTCTAAGGCGAGAGATGCGGCCCAAGTATACGAGGTCAAGGTGAAAACTGTTGCTGCAAAACAGGGAGGTAAAACTGTTACTGAGTATGCTAATCAATTGAAATCTTTATGGCAAGAACTTGATCATTACAGGGTGATAAGAACCAAGTGTCCCGAAGATGCTGCTGTTCTCAAGAATTTCATAGAACAAGATCGAGTCTATGATTTTCTTGTTGGACTCAATCCAGAATTTGACCAAGTGCGAATCCAGATTCTTAGCAAGCAAGAAGTTCCGTGTTTTAATGAGGTGGTGGCATTAATTTGAGGAGAGGAAAGCAGAAGAGGCCTAATGCTTGATCCACAGAACACGGACTGCTTGGCTATGGTGGCTAGTAGTGATAACAATTCAGCCACAAATATGGAAAGAGAACTAGTATTTGGCAATGGAAGATCCGGTCAACCAAAGACTCAAAATCGTGACTACAAAGACAACATATGATGCACTCATTGTAAGAAGGCACGCCATACTCGTGAGCGATGCTGGAAACTACATAGAAAACCACTAAGCCGAGAGTGGGGACAAAAAGGAGAGCAACCAAGGAATAATGGCCAAGCCCATGTTACGACAGTGCAACAGAATGAAGCAACACCACAAGAGATAGGCAATCTCAACCAAGAAGAAGTTGAGAGGGTGAGATCTCTTATTGGCAACCTTGACAAAACATCAGGTACTGGTTCATTGGCGTATTCAGGTAAGTTTCCATTCTCTATTGGATTAAATGTCTCGGATATAACATTTGCCAACT
Source organism: Hamamelis virginiana (assembly GCA_017140935.1). Lineage (NCBI taxonomy): Eukaryota > Viridiplantae > Streptophyta > Magnoliopsida > Saxifragales > Hamamelidaceae > Hamamelis > Hamamelis virginiana. Next base: position 722,532 of record JAESVK010000717.1, on the reverse strand, counting down.
CTTGGGTCATTGACTCAGGTGCTACCAACCATATAACCCATTCACCAAACATTTTTTCCACATATTCCCCATGTTCAAGCAGTAGAAAAATAGCCACAGCCGATGGCTCTTTGACCACTGTAGCGGGTATAGGAGATGTCAAAATAAGCCCATCACTGATGTTAAAAAATGTTCTTCATGTCCCTAGGTTAACCACGAACCTTGTTTCTATCCAAAAACTCACTCAAGATTTACGTTGCAATATGGTTTTTTATCATAGTTATTGTGTATTTCAAGACAAGGATTCGGGGAGGATGATTGGACATGCTAGAGAACGTGATGGACTATACTATCTCGAAAACACTTTGCCAAGTCAATCAAGCATTACCAAGGGCAAATCATCTCATTTTTTTGTCTCAGAAGTTTTTTCATCCAATAAAGAAAAAGTTTGGCTTCATCATCGCCGACTTGGACATCCATCATTTAGGGTTATTAAAATTCTGTTTTCCTCTTTATTTAAAGGTCTAGATGTTGAACATTTTCATTGTGAAGCGTGTGAACTTGCTAACACAAACATGTATCTTTTTCGATTAGCAATAAAAGAAGTTCTATTCCTTTTTATCTCATACACAGTGATATTTGGGGTCCTTCTCCTATTCCTAATGTTACTGGGGCTAAATGGTTTGTTTCATTCATTGATGACGTACTCGAACATAAATATGATGTTAGTACTATCCTTCCAAATTTTTGTTCTATGATTAAGACTCAATTTGGGGTCAATGTCAAAAGATTTCGGTCGGATAATGCTAGGGATTATTTCAATCAAGTCCTAACTCCATACTTTCAGAGAGAATGAATAGTACATGAGTCATCTTGTGTTAATATACCGCAGCAAAATGGAGTGGTAGAGAGAAAAAATGGTCACCTTCTTGACTCAACCCGATCCTTCATGTTCCAAAAAAATGTGCCTAAATCTTTTTGGGGGGAAGCAGTTCTTATATCCACTCATCTCATAAATCGTTTGCCTTCCAGAGTCTTGGGATTCAAGAGTCCAATGGACATACTTTCAACATTCTATTCAAACTTACATACTACAAATAATCTTGTTCCTAGGATATTTGGGTGTGTGGCATTTGTCCATATTCATAATCAAAACAGGGCAAAGTTAGATCCAAGGGCGTTAAAATGTGTTTTTGTGGGTTATTCTTCAACTCAGAAAGGGTATAGGTGTTACCATCCTCCATCAAAAAGATTCTATGTCTCGGTAGATGTTACTTTCCATGAACAAGAATCTTATTTCACTACTCCTTATCTTCAGGGGGAGAATTCGGTAATGGAAGATGAGGACAAGGGGGATTTTTTATTCCTTGATCTTCCATCACTTCTTGTGTCGAAACAATCTCGTGATCCTTTGACTAAACCCGTGCTTGAAAATTTCAACTCTAGGCCTGAACCTGTGATAGAAAATCCAAAATCTGCCCCTGAGAATGTGAGATTTGGCAAAGGCAAGGTGTTCCGAGGAAGAAGACAGTTGTCCCTGAATCTGTGCAAGTCCAAGACTCCAACTCAAATTCTGAGAATGAGGTAACAATTTCTAATCCTTCATTGCAATTTGAATCTCATATGAACAATTATGACCAGGACCTTCCGATTGCTATTAGGAAGGGGATTAAAGAGTGCACAAATCGACCTCTATACCTTATTGCGCACTTCTTATCTTTTAAAAAATTTTCACCGTCTCATAGAGCCTTCTTTGTCAGCCTAAACACTATTTTCATCCCTACCACTGTATCCGAGGCTTTGACCAATGAAAAAAGGAAACAAGCTATGAATGTGGAGATGGAGGCATTAGAAAAAATCAAAACCTGAGAGTTGGAAAAATTGCCGGCAGGAAAGAAACCCGTGGGGTGTAAATGGGTTTATACAGTGAAATACAGAGCAAATGGATCGATTGAAAGATACAAGGCTAGGTTGGTTGCCAAGGGTTATACTCAAACCTATGGGATTGATTACCAAGAAACTTTTGCTCCGGTCGCAAAAATGAACACTTTTAGAGTCTTATTATCATTAGCAGCTAAATACAATTGGGATTTGCAGCAATTTGATGTCAAGAATGCATTTTTGCATGGAGAACTAGATGAAGAAATTTATATTGAGGTTCGGGTTATGATAATAGTTTAGCTGCTCATACTGTATGTAAATTGAAAAAAGCCTTGTATGGACTTAAGCAATCACAGCGAGCATGGTTTGGAAGATTCGCAAGAGTGATGATAGCCATGGGATATAGCCAAAGTCAAGGGCAGGGGCGGAACCACATGTATTCCAAGGGGGGCCATGGCCCCCCCCAACTTTTTTCAAATATATATATATATATATTATAGTTAAAAAATTTCAAAAATACACTACATGCCCCCCCCCAATATTCAAAATCTAAAGCCTATAAGGCTTTGGCCCCCCCCAAGATTTCATCCTGGTTCCGCCACTGGTCAAGGGGATCATACGTTGTTCATTAAACACTCATCTTCAGGGGAGTCACAGCTCTCTTGGTGTATGTCGATGACATAATAGTGACAGGAAACGATTATAAGGAGAGACAGGTTCTAAGTTAATGTTTGGCTAAGGAATTTGAGATCAATGCGATAGGGAGGTTGAAATATTTTTTTGGGATCGAGGTGGCTCACTCTAAACAGGGCATTTTTATCTCCCAACAGAAGTATGTTACAAATCTTCTCAAAGAAATTGGCAAGACCACACGCAAACCAGCAAGTACTCAGATAGACCCGAATCTTAGACTCGGAGGGGCAGAGGAGGATGCTACAGTAGATAAAGAAATGTATCAACGTTTGGTGGGAAAGCTCATTTATTTATCTCACACACGACCAAATATAGCATTTGCAGTGAGTGTGATTAGTCAGTTCATGCATAGTCCGAAGGAAGTTCATCTGCAGGCAGCTTATCGAGTGTTACAATATCTTAAAGGGACACCAGGTAAAGTATTCTGTTCAAAAGGAATAAAGGGTTAGTACTTGAGGCATACACAGATGCCGACTATGCTGGATCAATTGTTGACAGAAGGTCAACCTCTGGATATTGTACCTTTCTTGGTGGACACCTCGTGACATGGAGGAGTAAGAAACAGAATGTGGTAGCGCGGTCTAGTGCGGAGGCAGAATTCCGAGCAATGGCTCAGGGTGTGTGTGAACTACTATGGTTGAAGATCGTTTTAGAAGACTTGAAGATTAAGTGGGATGGCCCAATGAGACTCTATTGTGATAATAAATCTGCAATCAGCATAGCTCACAACCCGGTACAGCATGATCGAACGAAGCACATTGAAATTGACAGACAATTCATCAAAGAAAAGTTGGATAGTGGATTGATCTATACACCTTATGTGCCTATGCATGGTCAACTTGCCGATGTACTTACCAAGGGACTAAGTAGTTCAGTGTTTTAGAGTTTTGTAGCCAAGCTGAGAATGGTGAATACCTATTCACCAGGTTGAGGGGGAGTGTGGGAAATGGCTTGTATTTTACTGTGTATAGTAATTAGGCTATTTTGGGAGAGTTTGTTTGTAACAGCCAGGATTCCTAGAATTAGGCTAATTTAGTTAGTTTCCTATTTTGTTGGAATACCCCATAAATCATGGGATTTGATATAACACATAAATCATGGGATTTGATATAGCCTAGTAGTTAGTTTCCTTTTCTATAGCTAGGATTTTTCTGTATAAAGTTAACACCAAAATGTAGTTTTCTGATATGAATGAAATCATAATTATTCCACAATTCTGCTATCTCAATTTACTTCAATATTACATTGTCTATTATACCTCCATTCTTTAATTTCAGCAAACTTGTTAATTTCTTTCAATTTTCTGTTTTAAAATTAAATATTTATGGACGTTTTTTATTTGAATTTTACATTGAATGTTTTGGATATGGTAAGTTTGTTTGAATTTGAATTGAGATTAAAGATTTCATGGAGTTCATATTATCTAAATAATGGTTGGGTTTTGGGTTTTCTAAATCAAAACGAGAGCCATGTACTTGTTGTTAATGATATCTTTCGTTGTGAAGATTATTAGTTGATGAAGTTTGACATTTGCTAGATTTTAAACATTGTTGAAAGGTGATCCATGTCTATACTTGATTTATTTTCGGGATGCATTCAAAATGGCATTCTAAACCGAACTAAATTGTAGTGAACTGGCCGGTTGGGCCGATTAAACTGATGAAATAAAGGGTTTGAACATGGAACCTCTTTAGAAGAAACTAAAAGAGGATCTTTACCACCAGACTACATTTTACTTGTTGATATAATGAATCAATACATAATATTTAAGCTTATTACATTCATATACTCGTAAAAGCTTCAAATATATTCAGGGCCGGCCCTTGGCTTTTGCATACTAAAGCAATTGCTTGAGGCCCTCAATTTTAAGGGGCCCCCAAATTTATTATTATTATTTATTTGATATGGGATTTAAATTTTTTATTTAGGATTTTAATTTAGGAATTAGGACTTTATATTTGCTTGTTATTATAGTATATTATTGCCCTTTGTTATGAAAGTGAGATTTTTAGATTTTGATTTAGGAGTTTAGACGTGCTTTTGTATTAGCTTCGTATTGCTAATTTTTTTTTTTTTAATCGAAACATTATCATATAAGAAATAAATTTTGACATATAAACATTGAAAATTTCTTATGAATTTTTTAGAGAAGTAAATTGATTTTTAATTTCTTTCTTGTTTTAGATTTGATCATATAATTATGCCCTCCTAGTAGAAAGTATAATTCTGGACATGAAAAAAGAAAAAAGAAGCAAAAAATATAAGAATTTATTCAATCTCAAGCGGGAGCTCTTGACAAGTTTATTACTAGTAATAAACAAACAGATGCTTCAAGTTCAGTTGAAGAAGTTTTGACTGAAAAACATCAGAATGTGACTGAAAATGAAAACTTTGTGGATGAAGAAAGCGAAATTGAACCGGTATGATTTCCTATTCAACCTCTTTTTTGTAATTGTATTTTCTTTTACTAAATGATTATAGTAATGATATATACCATCAAACTTTGTATGTGTACTAACAAATACAATAATAAAAATTGGTAGTTATAAAAAAAATTTTGTTTCATTATATACTACGTAAGGCCCCATTTTGGAAGTTCGCTTAGGCCCCCCTAAATCTCAGGGCCGGCCCAGAATATATTTAAAATAATATATATTTTGTAATTAAACAGTCTGACCGGTAATCCAGTGTTTAGACTAGTGAACCATTGACCCGCTGCCTTGGCGAGGTCGATGTCCGGTCCAATTTTGATAACCATGACCCCACCAATTCACGATTGTGAGATCAATTTAGCAGAAAAGGCTAACTTCATGGGCTGCCAATCTATGGCCTGTAAAATGACACTTCAACCCAAGTTAACTAACTCGTCTGATAAACTCAGCTTTTGAGTCCTACCAGTGGGTATTTTCGCTTCCAAATCTGCTTATCATCTGCCTAATAATAAAACCCCTCAAGCGTCCCGGAGATGTCTTGAAACTTTGCAAGGTATATGTATAGAAATCGAATTGGAAACCGACATACATGTACATATATACACTAGTGGAAACCCGGGGCGATGCCGGGTGTACGAGAAAATGAATTAAAATTAATTGAAAAATATACACTAGTGGAATTTTTTTTAGTTCAATATGAGTTCGATCTCTACCTAGAGGGAGTACTAAAAATTTTAATGAAATTTCAAGAAAAAATAAATGTTAAAATTTCAGAAAAACTAAACGATTTAAGTTTTTTTTTCATAATCTCACCGGACGCTGATACTAAAACCTAATTTAGAACCTTGCACTAACCAACAACATATATTTCAAAAGTTCAAAGCAGAGGAAAAGATAAAAACAACAGAGAGAACAAATGAAAGAAGGAACCATTATTTTATTATCAACAAAAACATTGTCAGCCTAACTATAATTAGAGCTTCTTTGCCAATAAACCCTCTGTTTGACTACCACTAAAATATTTAATTGGGAAGTGGGAATCGGAAATTCTATTTTTGAATCTCAATGGGTTTTCTAAAGAAAACATTCATATTTAAGAAACTATATAGTTTTGATTTCACTATGTTAGATCAAATTGACATACAGCTTATTCTTGATGCGACTTAGCATCTAAAATTTTTTTTATAGTTGTAATCTAAAGACATGGGTTTCAACTCAAAACATAGCCACAAAATTAGTCAAATGTAAGAACAAATAGAAAATTCATTTAGGACTGGAAGAACAATAATTGGTTACTATGGCAGGCATTGGCAGGAAGAAAGAAAGCTACATGATCAGTCAATATAGCCAATGCTTGCATTCAATCTATATGGCATTGTCTCAAAGAAATATGAATACTGTAGATATCTTCTTGGTGTCAGTCTTCACATTAGCAAGAGAGATTATGAGACTACGGTCCAGATTAGCAGAAAATTTCAAAAGACATTTGAAACACATAGCTAGAGGTTTTCACAAACTATTTGCATTTACCTCCCCAATTTGCAGGATCCAATCCAAATGCTTCCCGAGCTCGCTTCTGGCATAAAGATTCAGCCATGTTGATGTACCTAGAAAATGAATCAAATCAATAAGGAACCCCCCCCCCCCAGAGAGAGAGATTAATAATAAAGAGATCATCCATGTGAATATGCTAATTGCTAAATGATATCAGCAACCAGTAAATAGGGTAAAATACATGAGAAGTCAAAAAAGGATAGAGATTGCCCTCATACTCATTTCCTCCATGGTATCTAGCACCAGGATATCCTTCATTGTATTTGTCTGTCATGACAGACACGACAGCTTGCATCATGGAGAGAGAAATAAAATTCCAATAAGGATATAGACTGAAAACTAAACTGTGACTCAAATGCATGCTAAGAGAAATCTATAACCCTCTGTTTGGTTACCATTGATTTGACTAAAGATTGGTAAATTAATACAAAATCTTTTTGATGATATGGCATTATCAACAATTCAGTGAAATTTTAGGTATGAGCACTTTTTTAGGTACAATTCTGGATTAGTAATAACATTTTAACAAAATTAAAAATAAAGGCATCATCGATTCCAATATTAACAATAATGGTGATTGATCAAACAGAAGAAAGCATATTGCAACCTGCTAGAAATCAAGGCAAAGGTCTAAGCAAAAATTTAAAAATTGGAAGGAACACCCAAATTGGTAGCCAATGTATTACCCTTGGGTTAATTTGGAAAGCTGAAAATTTTCACAAACTATTGACACTAAAATTAAAATCTCTTTCTATACGTACAACTTACCAAAACTGACATGGTAGAAAGTTTAATAGGGATGGTACAAATGTAATTAAAAAAAAAAAAAAAAAAAGATCCTAAGGAATTGTTTGGAAAACACAAAATTTTGGTAAGTGTAACCAGTTTTGATTTCATCACCCTACTATTTGATAACTCTCTCTCTCTCTCTCTCTCTCTCTCTCTCTCCCACACACACACACACACACACACACCAGTCTGTTTAGCCTTCCACGTACATCTACACAAAGTAATAAATGAAATACAATTTTTTTTTTTCAAAAAATTTTATTATGAATTTATTTTCTTAACTATAAATAGTTAGTATTAAAAGATTTCCAACCTAATTTAGTTTTCTAATTTCTAAACAGACCTTTATGATCTAAGATATTTTTTTCATTCTTTTTGGTAAGAAATTGAGGATATTAATTTCCCCAAAAAGGAATATAAAGCTTGGGGAAAGGGTTAGAATCAAATGTATTCTCAAAAGTCAAATTTTCCTTCTAAGCAAAGTATTAATCCTTAATTATGGCGTGAGTTAATTTTCACATTGAT
>JAESVK010000717.1:664873-679679 GCA_017140935.1 Hamamelis virginiana | reverse complement strand
AAGGGTTTACTGGTAAGGGATATTATCTATTGGACCTATTGATAATAAAATCAATAATCAAGGTCCTCTCAATAATTTTTCCTTAAAAAAAAAAAAAAAAAATCCATATTCAAAAGAATGTGACCCTATACAATAAAAATATCTTAAATAGTAATTTGGGCATTAAAGAAAGATTAGGACGACTTTTGCCATATGGACCTTTAAAATAGGACTTCTCACCAATTAATCCTAAAGGGTAAAAAACTAAAGCGGTCTTCATGCTAGCAGACACAAAAGCTAAAGCGGTCTTCACATTTTTCCGTTAGGAAAAAAAAAATCTCTGCATAGTGATCTTCACGTTTGGGTGCTGAGAAGAGCACTATTCTTCTCAGCACCAGAGCCTTCACTCATCTCTAATGAAACTAACTGCTCTTCACACATAGGTTAGGACCCCTCACAACCAAAATCCTCATTTCTAAAGCTTCACAAGAATAACTCGAGAAGAGCCTACTTAGTTGGACCTGAAAGAGAACAAAAGTAGACGGAAACGATCTCACCACAACAAATTTGGCGATGAACTCTCTTTCCTTCATTTTTCTCTCTTCATAGAAAAGCAAAGATATTTATTGTTAGAAGGGCAAACTCGTAATTTAAAAATGTATTCAAAAGAATGGGACCTTATGCAATAAAAATACTTTAAATAGGCCTTTTGGAATAAAAGAAAGATTGGGAGGACTTTAACCAATCTGGGTGTAATCGTTTCCGTCCAAGCATGACCTGGGTGTAATCGTCATAGATGGCCACCATATCTCCTCCAAGCATGACTAACTAATTTAGTTTCAAAATTTCTTTAACTTTGACGGTCACTTGTTGACATAATTAATGACACATATTTTCATTTTTAAAAAAAAGTTTCAAATTTGAATACATAAAAACCAATCTAAAATTTCTCTGAATTATGAAAAAAATCAACAAATTAAATAACTCTTAAATTATTAAATTATGACATTTTGTCTTTCTTCTATTTGCTTTTCATAGAAAATTTGAGGAAATTAAAGCATGTCATAAAAGCATCAAATATTGCTACTAAACCTATTATAAAAGCATATCATTAAAGTTTCTACCGATATGAGGAGTTGGAAGGAATATTCAACCTGTTGCAGCTTGCCTGCATGTGCACCATTCAAGAGTTCTAATGCAATGCTACGAGCTGGTAAGCCAGGTTCATTATGAAAATAATACTTAGTTGAGCTAGGCCTAAATTAAAGTTTTAACTTTAACAAACCTTGAGCTAAGCATATTTGAAGCTGATTTCAGACTCGCCCGGATTAGCTTTGATTAAAACTTCATTTGGAGTTCAAAATGCTACTTGATCTAAAAAGATAGGTAAAAATTACTTCTAGGTGGCTCGATTAGTGATAAGATGGTTGGCCGAAACTGGCCACCTAACTTCTACCATAATCGCTTCTAATATAAAATTTTTGATATTTAAAGAGATAATTTGGATGCAACTCTAAAAAAAAATATGTGAAAGAAATAATTTTATAGGTAAAGTTAATTTATACGGGGCCTTCATCTCTTTCTCCTCTCATTTATTTTCATTTATTTCTAAATTGCTGCATTAACAAAAGAGTTGCAGCTTCTAATCATATATAAATTAAGGGAAAAAAAAAAAAGAAGAAATTTATTGAGCAAGTTGTTTTAAGTTAGGATATATAGTCTGAGAAATTATAAGGCTTGTAATATACAATGACTTGAATATTGACAAGTGAAATTTCAGTTCCCTATTTAAATAATCCACTTTGGTTTCAAATAAAACATTAGAAAATACAATCAATTGATCGAAATTATTATACAGTATGATAGTAAGGAGTCTCGACCTCGAAACCTATAATCCATAACCCAACCTCAGCCAACCAGACCAACTGGGTTAGAGAATAGATAAAAATTGAACTTGATTTTTTTTTTTTTTTATTATTATTATTTTGTTATAATGGATAAAAATTGAATCCATAATATATATAGTCTAATATCCTATTTCATTTTCTTATAATTTAGCTTCATTCCGAAAAGGAAAAAAAAAAAAGAACAGATAACCCATGATAGAGAAATTTGGATAGAGCTTATCATCTCTCGTGTTTTCTCCACAAGTTGGAACCTTTCCATCCTTCTCATGGGATCCACCGAGGTAATTCCAACCTTTACAATCCCGTGCATGAAAACTTTGTTTTCTTCCAAAATCATTGAGGGAGTAATAAAAGGGGTGAATTAAAGCGCCTGATTCTAGGTCGAGTACGTAGTGTGGGAGGGTTAAGAATTGGGTTAGACCTAGGATAAATCAGAGTTCAATCCCGTCCCGTATGTGTTAACGAAAAAAAGAAAAATGGAAAAAAAAGAAGCAAGAATGGATTGGATTGCAATCAAACTTGTCGAGAAGGACATTTATTCTTTCATATTTTCTTTGTAGATACCTTAGCTCATCTTGTGAAATATTAGAAATTTGTACCATTTGATTCTACAAAACTGACCGTTAGATTAGATAAATTATTTATGAGTTTCACGTTCACAAAAAAATCACAGTGATTCAATGGTCGGTTTTTGTAAAAAGTTACAGTGAAAAATCGTGACATTTTTGTTCTTCAAAATGTTACTAGTTATTTCCAATTTGTATTTTTCAGAAATTGACCTTTGGATTACTGAGATTTTTTACGAACATAAAATTCATAAGTAGTTCATATAATCTATCGATCAATTTCTTAAATTTTATTCTACAATTAATTCTACAGCGCCATTTTGCATAACGTGTACCTTATAAGAAAAGGACTGTTGCACCACATGTGCCCTTCAACCCAACAAATTTAGTGGAGGGCTAGGCATTCAAGAAATGTATTTCAAGAACTTAGCTGTACTAAACTCAATTGGAGGCTCATGAATAAGATTCGCTCACTCTGGCCCAAACCTTAAATATCAGAAAGGTGAAGAACGCCTGGATCCAATTAATGGGCTAGTAGTAATTCCATCGTTCTGGGTTTCTTGGATATCATTGCAAAGGGATGAGATTTATGTGCAAAGAGCTTAAAATTAATTTTTTTTTCAGCAAACAAATCCAAGCGCCCAGGGCTGGCCCTAAGGTTTGGGGACTAAGCAAATTTCTAAAGTGGGGTCCTACTACGTAATGATACAAAAAAATTTGTATAAAATATTTTACTACCAATTGTTATTCTTGTATTTGTTAGTACACACAAAATTTGTTGGCACATATCATTACTATAATCAAACCTAAAATAAAAAAGAAATTAAAAATCAATTAATTTCTCTAAAATAAATTCATACTACCACCATATATAGTAATTAGTAAGCATATAGTCCTAAAATTGAAACCCTAAGTCAAATTCTTATTCTCAATCTCACAACAAATAACAATAATAAATTTATACTATAATACAAAGTAAGTCTAAAGTTATAAATCAAAATCTTAAATAAAAAATTTCAATCTCATAATAAATAAATAATATTAATAGATTGAAAAAAAGAGAGAAAAAGAAAGAAAGAATGGTTGCCTACTTGCTTGGGGTGAGAGAGAAAGAAAAAGAGACAAAAGGTGGGGCGTCAAAAGCCGAAGAGGATAGACTGAGAGAGGAGATGATGAGCTTTTTTTTTTTTTTTTTTTAAATAAAATTGTATGAGTTCTGGTTTGGGGGAGGGGAAGAGTGAAGGGCATTTTGGGCAAGGTAAAAAATCTGGAAAGTCTTTCATAAGGTAAAAAATTTAGGATGGTAAAAAGTCTGAAAAGTTAAAATTTGTTCAAAGCAAATGTAAGGAGATAGTTGGGGCCTATTAGGAGGGTAAACAATCTGAAAAGTCTTTCATAATAAGTCAATAAAGAGAGGCCTTGTGCGTTTTTATACATGTAATATAAGAGACGTTGAATGGGGCCTATTTTAATTTTTTTTTAGTTGTTTCTCTTAGTCCATTAACACATAGGAGCCCCTTTTTTTTATTCATCAAGTTGGGGCCTAATGCAGCTGCTTTAATTACTTTAGCCTAAGGCCGGCCTTGTTGAAGTGCCCCTCCTAGAGTTCTCCTCACAAATACATAATAAGATCTTTTAGTGCAACATAAGAAATTAAGAACATAAGAAAATAATATTACATTGCATTTAGGGACAAAGTTAGGAACTCTATTCAAGAAGGACGAATTTTAACCGATTGTTACTACTTTATCCTAATTCAAAAAATAAAAAAAAATAATTGTGTACATTTTTTTTTTTATTGTGTTAGATTGATGTAGAAAAAATTGTAAAAATTTATAATCCATTGATATTTTTTAAACCACATTTCAGTTCAATATATTTACAATTTTCCTTGATGGAGTCTATTTTTGAAAGCATTGTATGATGGCTTCATCATTAACATTATCAAATACCCCTTTCTCAATAAACATAACTAAGCCATCATTCATGATTATCAATCTCCTATTCTATATTTTGATGCCGTGGGCATGAACTTTACAAGATGTATTTCCTTTTCTTAGTTTAATGTTATTCATCTTTTTACCCAAAAAAAAAAAAAAATCAAAAGAAAAAAAAATCTCCTATTTTGTTACGTAATCAATTCTTTACAATCTTTATAATAGAAAATGTTTCCTCCATAATGGCAGTCGCAACTGGTTATAGTTAGGGAGGAAAAATAAAATAAAAAATTATCCAAAAGGTTCTGAGTTTAGTATTGTATCTAGTGGTATAAAAAACCCATGTTAGGAGCTTACAGATATATAATTCAAATAAAAATAAATAAGAAAAAGGAGGGATGGGAAAGTAAAATATATGAAAGAATAAAACAAGAATTGAGGGAAAGCATATACAAAATTATCTGATTACATTAGACTTAAATTCAAAGGAAAAGAGTGCCATTAGACTACAGGGGGCACATAATTTAAAATAAATGTTTAGGATACTTTTATTGAGACCGCAAATTTTGCTCTAAATAAAATTAATATTTGGTCGATCAAAATTATTCAAATTTATGTAAAAACTTGTATTGATTGATCTGCATGCCCATATTTTTATTTTTATTTTTATTATTATCACCAAATTGTGGCACTAAAGAAACAGCAACACCAATGTCAAACAAAATCAAATTGTCGTTATTCTTTTATTTTTTTCCTGTAATCCCGTTTCAAAAAGCCAAATATTACACAAACAAACACTTATAAGAAAAAATCCCAAGTGACTATTTGGTTAGACCCACCACATGTACAAAAGAAATGGACATGGTTTACTGCTGACTCAAATCAAATGAACCTCATTACTATGTATCAAACACGTATTAACTATTACCTCTGTGTGTGTATATATACATATACACGCTGTCTCTATAATTGCCCGACTTTTTTGACTGCATAGGTAACGGGTTAAGCCGAGTCGATGACCCAGTGTTGTCCATCGAGTTGGACTCGGAGACCGTTGATTCGGGCAAACAAATTTACTGCTCTTCGTACACCTCTGTTATCAGCTGCGGTGAAGTAATCGTGCCCAAAAATTACACCACCGGGTCTCAGAATCCTATAGGCCCGAGTTATATCTGACCAGGCCGAGTTGAAATCGTGACCCGCGTCAACCTCAATCAGGTCACCCAACACGCCCCACTCACACAGTTTCTCAAGAGCTGACCCGCTCGAGAACGGCACGGGCAATACTAACTCGGTCGCGTTTACGTGCGCCACGTTTTGCATGAACTGATACAATAACAAAACGTCGCCGTTTACCATTGCAATGTCCCGGAATCGGATTCGAAACCCGGGCCAACCCCGAAAGTCGTCGATGCAAAGTATCTGAGTCTTGAGACCGAGTGATTGAGTCAACTGGGCCATGTGAATCGCTGACGCGCCCAAGAACGTACCCACCTCGATTATGGTCCTGGGCTTGACTTTGCGGATGAGGTTCTCGAAAACGGCGCCGTTTGAGCCCCATCCTTTGATTCTCTTTTGGCGGATAAGGGGCCTAACGTGGGCCGGGGGGAAGTCTTCGTAGGGGGAGGTGCCGTTGAAGACTCGATCAAGAATCGTTTGGCGGACGAGTTTTGAAGGGACCGGGGCGGCACACTGAGTCGTGACTCGGAAGTGGTCGAGGTCGGATTGTGTGGCGGTGGTCTTGGTGGTACTGGTGGGTGGAATTGTTGGTCTTGAAGGGCTTTGTGAGTTGGAGGATGGAGCGGATAGGTAACCCAGGGCGTAAGATAGCAAGAGGAGGACAAGATACACCGTGGGTTTGGTGAGTTTCTTGGTGGTGACCCTTCGTTGGTGGTGGAGGGGTTGCTGCTCTTCTTTCATACTGTTTCTTGGGTTCTCTTGAGCAATTCAATTGTTGACGATTTGGAGAGAGAGAGAGAGAGAGTGTTGAAGTCTTGAGGATATTCACACACACACGGAGAGAAAGAGAGAGATGGTCTGATGGGTTAAGCTGTAGTTTGTATGATCGGCGGTGGCGTTGTTGTTGGGTTAGTTAAGTGTTTTTATTGATGGGGGTGGTGTATGAAAACGACCAAAGAACCGTAAAGCTAGTATTCTATTTTTTTTCCGTAAAACCGGGTTTATAGTAATATCCGAGAAAAGGATTTACATTACGGTTTAATGGCTTATTGAAATATATATATATATATATATATATAGAAAAGAAGCTATCGGACGTTCTTACTATCGTCCTTCTGGAAGCCATATGAAAGATATTTTGAAAAACTAACCGTTGGATTAGATTATCTTCTTATGAATGTCTTGTCTGCCAAAAATCATAGTGATCTAATAATTTATTTTCAAAATACAGTCTGTGAAATGCTTTGACATTATTTACCATTGGATGCTGTCAAAGTTGTTTAAATGTCTGTTTTTTAAAAACCAACCGTTGGATTACTGTGATTTTTGACAGAAATGAAATACATAAAAAGATTATATAATCCAACGATCGATTTTTCAAAAATATCACTCCCAGTGAAAGTGTTCTTGAGCGTAAGGACATCCTTATAAGATCCGTTATATATATATATATATATATTTGGCGGAACATTTGGTGGGGAAGCTGACCTACTCCTTCCCCTTCCCCTAGAGGACATTTTGATCACGATCTCCCTGGAGGAATTCTCTAGTTAAAAAGTCTGGGACAGAGTTCGTTTTTCCTTTAATATATTCTATTTCAAAGTCAAAAATAGATAATATTGCTTGCCATCGGGCAAAAATATGTTTTGATGCCAAATTTTTTACATCTTTTTGTAAAACAGATTTAGCCGCTTGGCAATCAACGCGAACTAAAAACTTTTGATTTAGAATATCACTTTGAAATTTAGTGATGCATAAAACAATGGACAAAATTTCTTGTTTGATAGTTGAATAGTTTTGCTGTGCAGGGTTCCAAGTTCCAGAATGATAATGGACTATTTTCTTAGCAGATAAAACTAATCCTTTACTTTTAATGACATGAAAGAAAATGTTGAGATGTTTCCAGTGTTGTTCAATAGAGTTAGAGAATACAAGAACATCATCAATATAGACAATTGTGAAGTTAATGTATGGAGTAAAAATATCATTCATAATATTTTGGAATTCAGAGGGTGCGTTTTTTAATCCAAAAGGCATTACATTCCATTCAAAATGCCCAAATGGAACTGTGAATACAGTTTTATATTTATCATCCTCATGAACTTGGATCTGCCAGAATCCAGCTTTCATGTCAAATTTTGAAAATATCTTAGCGTTAGAAAGCCTTTGAATTAAGTCTTGTTTGTATGGCAATGGGTATCGAATCCATTGTAATACATCGTTAAGAGGCTTATAGTTAATTACAAGCCTAGGTACACCTCTTTCTATTTCAGAAGCTTTCTGAACATAAAAGGCTGCACAACTCCAAGGGGATTTGCTAGGCCTAATTAATTTCCTTTTTAAAAGATCTTTGATTTCTTCAATGCAGTGTTTTAAGAGTTCCTCTTTCATTTGGATAGGCCTAGCCTTTGTTGGTATGTTGATTTCTTGGAAATCTTTTATATATGGTAATCTAATAATATGTTTATGTCTTTCCCAAAAGGCATTAGGATGATCAGAACAAACGTCTGATTCTAATTTCTTCTGGAAAGATTCAATTTCTTGTTGGATATACCTATGAGTTAGCCTTTCTTCAATCTTTCTATGGGAAATTTCCTTTTTTAGGAAAAATAATTGATTAGTTCTTCTTTCAATTATATTTAATTCTGGGAGGATTGACAAGGTTTTTTTTAAAAGGTTTATATCTTTTAATTGAGGTGGACTAATAAATTGGAAAACAATTTGTTTATCCTTAAAGTTAGCCTGTATTCCTTTATTATCAACTTGAAAAGGTTGAATTAAATTAAGGAATGGAGTTCCTAAGATTATATTTTGACCAATATCTTTAACAAGTAAGAAAGACGTCTTTAAACAGACTCCTCCATTACAAACATGTGCATTTGTTAATTTATAGTTAATATGCAGTTTATTACCATTTGCAGCATTTAATTTTTCTTTTGTAGTCTCAAAGTATTTGATAGGAACTAGTCCTTCTTGAATACAATTGAGATCTGCACCAGAATCAATTAATGCTATGGTGTCAATTTCATATTCTTTATTAATAATAATAGTTAATCTAACATGCCATTTCTGATAGTTAATTCTAGTTAACAGATGAAGATAAGGATCTTTCTCAGTTTCCGGATCTTCATTTTCAGAAGCCTCAGAATCTGATTCATCTGCTTCACCATTTTCTAAGGGAGGAGGCTTCGAAGAAGAAGCTTGATTTTGTAGTGATAATCTAGTAACCTTTATTCTTAGGTCACTAATATCTCTTTCACTATTACTTTTTAATTCTTTTAAGTCTTTTCGGAGTTGGATGCATTCTTGTTGAAGATCTTTTATAGTAACATTTTTATCCAATTTATCTGGTTTAAACCTATCAAATATTTCTTTTAAATCATAAGTAGTTTTTCTATTTTGTGTCTTTTTTTTATCTTTCTCTAGGTCATTTTTTAATCTTAAAAGAAGCTCTTTTCTTTTCTCATGATCTTTGACCTCATCAATAAAATCAATGAGAATGCTATGCTCCCTGGATAGCATATTAATACATTTACAGTTATCTTTTATTCCTTCTTCAGATTCATCAAGATTTTCATTTTCTTATTCTGAAGAATAGATTTCATCAAGTTGTAGGCCTTCTTCCTCATTATCAGATCCTTCTGAATAGAGAAAGAGATTTGAAAGAATATTTTTAAACTTCTCTGAAACGTCTAATTCACTAATTTTTTTGTTTCATCGGACAATCTTTTGAAATGTGGCCCATTCTGCCACATTTAAAACATGGTCCAGTTGGTTTGTTAGAAGAAGTTTTATTAGATGATGGTTGTAACCATTTTTCTGTAAAGTTTTGACCAGGTTTTTTATTCCTAGTATTTCTTCGGAATGGTTTCCTATTCGAAGTTGAGGGAGAAGTGGTACTAGTTTTGACACTTCTTTTTTTTGGCTTTTTTCTCTTTCTTTTTAGCCTTTGTAGAAGGGGCCAAAGATTGAGAAGATAAACCAAATTGTTCACAGAAAGAACCTAATTCTTTCTTTCCTTCTCTTCTATCTTTCTTTTCTTGTTGTCTAAGTTTATAATCTGTACACCTGGCAATTCCTTCAGCCTGAATGGTACTGATTAAATCACCATATGTAAGATTATCATATGGAATAGTTCCATTATTCTGTTCTCTTAGTTTTGTTCTAACTTTGTCTCCAAAATGTGTCGAAAGACCAGCTAGAAATTTCTCTTTCCAAAGCATTTGACTACAGTCTTCTCTCATCATTACTTTGGTGAGGAAGATATCTTTATACCAACGAAAATCTTCAAGTTTTGGACATTTTAAGTTAGTTAAGAGATCAGAATCTTTATCTTTAAGTTTAGAAGGATCTCCTATAAAGTGTTTAGTTATGGCAAAAATCAAGGTTGCAACTGCATCCTGTATATCTTCACCATCTTCATTCTTTATAGCGATTCCTAAACGATCAGTTTTAACAGCATTTAAAATTGTATCCCTTTTTGTTTGGTTGAGATAATGATCCCACCAGCTTTTCAATTGGCCAGTAAATCCAGCTACTAATGCCTGTGCAATAGTATGGTCAGAGGTGTCTGGATTTTTGGTTTTATAAGCTGTGCAAACCATTGTCATTTCTTGAAGAGTGTTAATTATATGATATTCAGTTTTATTATCTATATTCCATTCATAGATAATACCTCCTTGATAAGCTGCTTGATGGAAAGAACCTCTTTCTTCCATAGCCATATCTGGAAAGGTAATTCTATGATAGAAAATTCTTAAAGGTTGAGAGGAGTTATAGATTTTATTAACTTCTAATTGATCGTCTTCTGGTAAGAATCCTTCCTTATCAGAATCAGTTTCTTCATAAGTTCTGTCTAAGACTGCAATAGTTTTATCTTTGGAAGACTGGGGTCTGTCTTTAGACGGTTGAGGAGTTTCTGGGACTGTCCCAATAATTGTTTCAATATTTTTTAATTTATCATCAATTATTTTAAGAATATCTTTGATAATTCTTTATTAGATTTTTTAGGAATTTCATGAGGTCTGAACAAAGGAGTATCATCCGCCTTTGTTGGTTGAGAGACTTCTTTCTGAATTAAATTCTCAACTCGGGTCAATTGTTCTCCTATAGTTGTAAGGTATTGATTTGTGAAATTATTTTGTTCAAGAACTTTTGTTATTTCTTTATCAGAGGATACCTTATAAGGAGAGGCAATAATATTAGTTCCTCTTACAGGAATCTCAAACTGTTCACTTGGTGGATGAACAGATTCTCTGAAGGTATTTGGAGCTACTTGCCAAGTTTTGGTAGTTTTGGTAATAACATTTAATTCTTTGTTACTTTCATGAATTTCAAGCCAATTAAAGAAACTTATTTGAATTTTATGGGCATTCATAAAATCATAATAAAGTTCTCTAATAAACTCTGTTTCTTCTTTAGTATATCTTTTAAAGTAGGCTTTTCTAAGTTTTCGATTTTCCTTGCTAGAAAAATCATCATTTAGGAGTTTCTTATTAATTTCAAAGTCTTTCTCTAAAACATAGAGTTGAGGATCGACTTGTGAAAATGTGGGTGACATACTTTCACTGTCATTATCCTGGGTTTTATTATCTTGTTCAGAAGGAGTGGTAGTATAATAAGGTTGAGGAATATTTGAATTCCTAACTCCAGTTAAATCAGGAATTGCTTGTTCAAATATTCTAGTTGGGATAGAAGATGTAGATGATCTAGCAACCTCTGGCGGAACCTTATCATTATTAGGAGGAAGTCTAAAGGAACTTCCAATGCTCCTGCGAGCAAAGCTAATTCCTACACTTCCATCACTATATTCTACCATTCTTCTAATCCTAGAAGTTGTGACTTCAGGTTGTTTAGGTGGAGGAAGAATCTTTGGGAATCTCCATTCTTGCGGGAATGATAGTTCATTCCAAAGAATCTTCTTAGGAGTTATTAACTCACCATGTTCAGTTTTATTGGTTGTTAATAAAAGGGTTTCACCATGAGTAGAGAGGGCTTTAGCCTTACGGTCTAAAAAAGTTGTAAAAACCTTATATCTTATTCTGGAGAGTAAAATGATAGGATAAGCTCCTGTCAAGATCTCAGAGTTGTAAACTTGTAAGTTTAAGGTGAGGACCTTCATGATATATTCGTCCTTAAGACTTACACTGAAGTTTGGGAAACAGTTAAAATAAACAGGTCCATCATGTAGACCGGCTTCTATTCCTCCTAACATAGATTTATCGAAGTTAAGCAGTCTGCAGTCTCTTAATGCCATAATTACAGACATATTAAGACCTTCCCTTAATAAGGGTTTAACTGCAACTTGGACTAATCCTATATGAAGGAAGTTAAAGCCTACTTGTTTATACCTATTGATAGATTCATTATCAAAGAGTTGGATGGTTTCGAACTCATTTTTGAGCTCAAGAGTTTTTTCCTCAGTTTTGATATTTAAATCGGAAAAGTACTCAAAAGTACCCCGATGATAAATATCTTTTCCAGGTACTTTAGGAATTTTCCAGTTATCAAAGTTTACATTATCCATGTTAATATTTGTTTCTTGTTTATTAACAGTTTCTTTTTCTTTTCCCTTTCGGGAGGACGATGATGCCTTCGACAGAGTTCGTGAGAGGAAACTCATGTCGGCTGTATCCCTAGGTTTGCTTCGATCGGCGATCTAACCTAGAAACCTATGGTCTGTCTAAAGTCTGCCTCACTGCGGGACTTACTCACACGCTACTGCCCGACTTACTTCGGCGATCGGACTTAAAACACCTTAGGTGTCTACACCTTAGTGTTAGCCCACTCTCTTGACATAAGATAAGTATTTTAAAAAACTGGCCGTTGGATTAGACAATCCACTTATGTATGTCATGTTTGTATAAAATTATTGTGATCCTAGAATTGATTTTCAAAATATGATTGTGAACCACTCTGACACGATTTACTGTTAGATGCTGTAACAATGGTTTAATAGTCTATATCTTGAAAACTGAATGTTGGATCAATGTGATTTTTTACAAACATGACATACATAAGAAGATTATCTAATCCAACAATCAGTTATTCAAAATAATGAACCAGTAAAACTGGGTTGGCGATAAAATAGGTAAGGACGTCTTTACAGGATTGGAACTACATATATATGAACGGAGATACTAGTATAAGGTGCATATGAACTTTGTGTCAGTGATTTTTATAGGGCCAATTGCATAAAGGATTTTGAAAAACTAACTGGCTAACTAATGGATTAGATGTTCCTATTATGTATGTCATGCTTGTCAAAAATTATAGTGATTCAACAGATTTAAAAAAAAAAAAAAAATTTGACTTTGTAAAAATGATGTCATTTTGAAGAATAAAAAAATCATAGCTTTTATAGTGATATTTTTCAAAAATTGACTGTTAGAATATCACTCTGATTTTTGTTAGACGTAATATACATAAAAGGAGTATCTAATTCAACGATTAATTTTTAAAAATTTATTTTGTAACTAGTTCTATGAAAGCCGCCGGACATAAAGTTAGCGCACCATAAACTATCATCTTCTCCTATATGTAAATAAATTAATAGAAAAGTTATGGAGAACTTAAATTAGGATTTAGTCACTCTCGAAAATATTTACAAAATAGTTAGGACTATATATCCATCAAAACTATTAAAATAGATTTAATTATATCATAATAGATATATTTTTAAGTTTATAAGGATCAATATACAAAATGTCATATACTTTTACTATCAGGCATGCTATCATAAGGTACACCATAAGGTGACCACCATAAAATTAATTGCATAACATAGTTTGAAAAATCGATCGTTGGATTAAATATAGTACTTGTGAATTTTATATTCGCCAAAAATAACAGTGATCATTGTTAAGTTTCTAATTAAAAATCAACTAGAAAGAATTGGTGATATTTTCAAGAACAAAAGTCACAATTTTTCATAGTAACGTTTTCCAAAAATCGATCATTGGATCACGGTAATTTTTGGCGAATATGAAACTCATAAGTAGTTTATCTAATTCAATAGTTGAGTTTTCAAACTATCTTCTACAATTAGTCTAATGTAGGTCACCTTATGTAACTTTGCGTAAGATGCACCTTATAATAGACTTCCTGCTTTTCCTATTATTTGAACAAATAATATAATTATATTTTTTAGTCAAAAAAATTAAACAAATTTTTCAAAAGAAAAGGACTTTTAATTTAAAATTTTCCTACTAGTAAATATATAAATCATTCTCAATCTATTTAGACATATAAACTATTACACGAATATGTATGTGTTGGGAATTATATAATAAGGTGTATCTTATGCATTAGGTGACCTGCGTAGCGTTAATTATAAAATAAATTTTAAAAAATTGATCCATTGGATTAGATATATTTCTTATGAATTTTATGTTTGCCAAAAATCATAGTGATCCAACAGTCAATTTCTGAAAAATGTCACTGTAAAAAATTGTGACTATTTTGTTATTCAAAATATCACCATTTTATTACCGCCGATTTTTTATAGAAACTGACCGTTTGGTCACTATGATTTTTGGCAAGCTTGAAATTCATAAAAAGTTTACCTAATCTAACGGTTGGTTTTTCAAATTTTATTATGCAATTGATTTTACGCAGATTATCTTATGCAACTTTGCACAAGATGCACCTTATAACAGTCTCTTTGATGCATGTGTTAAGATTCAGTTCAAAATATTGGAGCTGATTTGAGTTTGATTATTGGGGTTTGGTTTAAAACTTTAAATTATTCTTGTCCACCAATTAATTTGTTAAAGAAATTATTATTATAAATTAATTATAGGACCGAGAAATTGTGAGTATCAATTAAATAATAAATATATCATACAAAATCAGGACCCACTATAAGAGTACCCTTTTTTTTATTTTATTTTATTTTATTTTATATTGGTCATTTTCATCAATAAATAATAATCAATTCGGCTGTTGACAACTTTGGAGGAATGACATCAAACAAGTTATGGTCTATTCTCTTTATTCTTTCCTCATTTTTGTTAATTTTTAATTAAATACAATGTTTGACAAATTAACAATATTTATAATGGAAGAAAAACATAAGGATATTAAGACTCCATTTACCAAAAAGAATAAAATTAAGATTGCCATTACGTGTTAAGCATGTGATTAATATAATGGCAGTTGTTGCTGGCTGAGTTGAAACATACTAATAATAATAAAATAGACAGAAGTAGTTGCATATAATAATTAATATGTAGTTGGT
>JAESVK010000717.1:653323-664863 GCA_017140935.1 Hamamelis virginiana | reverse complement strand
TAAGATTTACCAAATAGAAGGAACATTAATACGCATTTAGACCTTACTTTATTCATTTAATGGGAATCCAGATTTGCTAGTGATCTCATCGTAGATCACTAGAGTGGTCTGCTGAGTTGAAACATACTAATAGTAATAAAATAGACAGAAGTAGTTGCATGTCATATGTAGTTGGGTTTTTTTCTTTTTTTCTTTTTTTCGTTTTTTCACTTTTTTTTTTTCACTTAAGATTTACCAAATAGAAGGAACCTTAATACGCATTTAGACCTTACTTTATTCATTTAGTGGGGATCCAGATTTGCTAGTGATCTGAATGTAGATCACTAGGTAGTGATCTGCCATTAAAATGGCGCCACGTAAGACCTTGAGGACATCCAAAGGTCCTTATTTATTTATCTTGACTTGGGCACTAAAAGACAATTTTTTTTAGCAATAATCCTATGTTTCTCACTCATTTTTTGAGCAATAATCATGGTGATCCAAGAGCCAATTTTTTCAAAAAATGTCGTAAAAAGCAGTGACTATTCTGTTCTTCAAAATATCATCATTTTTTCACAGTCAGTTTTTTTCAAAAATTGACTATCAAATCACTATGATTTTTGGAAGTCCTTACGTACATAAGAGAGGTTTCTAATCCAATATCAATTTTTTAAAATTTATTTTGCAGCTGGCAAAATGGAGGTCTATTGGCATTTCAGTATTTTTGTTATTTCTAATATTGGTTCAGATATTTTGATTTTCTATTGATTTTTACTTTTTAGTATAGTCTTACTGTAAGATTGACCACACCAGAATGATCACTACCCAGTGATCTAGGTTGAGATCACTAGCAAATCCAGATCCCATTTAGTGGAATCGGCCCAACCCGTCCAACCGATATCATTAATCTCCTAGTAAGTTTTAACTTTTAAAGTTCATTTGCATTAATTTTTCTTAAAATTACTTTTGGAGTTCAAACTTCTATTTCTATCCCAAAATAAAAGGGATCCAGTAAGGCATTCTAATGTAGATCACTGTTCATTGAACAATGAAAAAACCAAAAAACCCATTGCAATTGAATCTTGATCGAGTACGTATGGTCTTTTGGTCATTTAGCTTCGCTTTCAAAATATCACCTAAAAGTTGGCTTTTATCTCTATTGACCTTTTACTCTTTCACTCCTAAAATTTGGAAATTGGAAGAAAGTGTTTGAAGCAAGGTTAAGCTTTGGAGGTTTTGCCATCTTCTGCACACTGTCTCTTAGGAATTTCTAACTCGACATAAAGAGAAATTATAATTCCTTTATTGTCCAAGCTAGTACAGAAATTGATTAAAGACAACCATGTTGTCGAAGACCAAACTAGCAAATTACACTCTACACATGCCTCGCACGTGTCCTATCCTAGTAATTTTAGAAATGAGGTGATATTCAATTTTAGACAACTTGGGGATTGATAGGATGGTTGGCAAAATTTTCATACTACATGTGATTGTGGCAAAAATTAGAGGTCCTAACTTTTTCCACAATCACTTTTAGTATGAAAATTTGGATGTATGGAGATATGATTTGAACATAACCCTAAAAAGGAGATATGATTTGAACATAATCCTAAAAAGATATATGAAAAAATAATTTTCTATTAGTGATTTTTTTTTAAAAAAATCTAACGCCAAGGGGGCCTTCAACCATTAACCAAAGTCACAATTAAAAGAAACATTTAGAAGAGCTGGGACTTTCAACATAGGTGGCAACCAATAAGGTTCTGTTTAGTCTCATAGAAATGACTTCAATTTAATTTTGTATAATATTGAATGGGATCATCCAAAAAGGTTGCAGTTATCACCATAAATGATAGGTTAGGATTAATTCAAGGAATTCACAAAATGATCCTATTTTGGATTTTTTTTTTCCTGTGTCATTTATAATGTTAGTTGTCATTCTTTTAAATGAGTCCCGATCTAGTAAGCATACGCTGATTTTCGCAAAAGACAATATGAAGTTCATAGGAAATTGTGGGATGCATATTTTGAAAAACCGGCTGATAGATTAGATACCCCTGTTATGAATGTCATGCTGCCAAAAATACAATGATCCGATGTAAGCATCTCAAAATACAAATTGTGAAAAATTCTGACTGCTGAAAACTATCACAGTTTTTCTCAGTGACATATTTGAGAAACCGAACGTTGGATCATTGTGATTTTTGCCATGCCTGACATACATATGCGTAGTATCTAATCCAACGGTCAGTTTTTCAAAATATGCATCCCACAATCACCTATGAGCTTCATATTGACTTTCGCAAAATTCAGCATGTGCTGATAGGATCATTTCTGTCTTTTAAATATCCTCTTACAAAGAGATGCTAATATAAGGTGTACTTAACGTAACTTTGCGTCGGTTGACTTTTGTAGAGCCAGTTGTAAAATATATTTTGAAAAAATGATCGTTGGATCAGATTCCCCTCTTATGAATGTCATGTCTACAAAAAATCACGACGATCCAATGGTCTATTTTTAAAATTTCAGAATGAAAAACTATGATTTTTTTTGTTCTTCAAAATGTTACCATTTTTTCATAGTTGATTTTTTTCACCATGATTTTTTACAGACATTACATTCTTAAGAGGAGAATTTAATCCAACTTTCGGTTTTTCAAATATATTCTACAAGTGGCCCTACAGAAGTCACCTGACGCAACTTTGTGTCTAGGGATGTCAACGGGGCGAGGCGGGTTTTTGCTTTCCCAATCCCGTCCCATGAATAAAAATCATTTCCCAAACCCGTCCCAATCCCAACTATAAACGAGACAAGGCGTGGTGAGAATTATGCGGGGCGGGGCGGGTTTTCCCATTGGGTTTGAAAAAGAATTAAAATATATTTTAAACTTCAATTTTATTTTATTTTGGAATGAATCCTAACCATAATCTCAACAAATTTTGAATTTTATCTTAAATTATAACTATTAGTAGCTAAAATATATATTTATACACACTAACTTAGTGAGAAGAATATAAAAAAATAGAATTGATAAAAATCTTAAAACACTAAATATTGTAAATAAATAGAAAAGATTTTAGTATAATTATATATATATATAGATATTCGGGGCGGGGCGGGTTGGAGAAGCCATATCCCATTCCCGTCCCAAACCCTATAGGATTTTTAATTTTTTTTCCCAAACCCTATAGGGTTTTCAAAACTATTTCCCAAACCCTTCCCAATAGGGGCGGGGCGGGCGGGTTACCCTTTTAACTCATCCCATTGACATCCCTATTTGTGTCAGGTGGACCTTATATTAGCATCTCCGTCTTTATAGATAAGGTTAAAATGCATTGACTTCGCCTGAGGTTTGACATAATTGCAAGAACCTCCCCTAAGTTTTGAAAAATTCCAATGCCCCCGGGGTTTATGTTTATGTGCAAATACGTCCCTTCCGTTACATTTTTCATAAAAAGAATTAACAAAACTTGCTGACATCTGCCAATAAATTTCTAAAAATGCCAAAATTTCCCTTATTGTTATTGGAAATTACCTCCCCTGAGATTTGACATAATTACAGGGACATCCCCTAAGATTCAAAAAATGCCAACAACCCCATAAGATTTATGTTTATGTGCAAACACCTCCCTTTTGGAAGCTGCTAACATTATCCTGTAATTTTTTTGAAAATGTCTATTTTGTACTTACTGTTGTTGGGTGAATGAAAAGACGAAATTGACCTCAAATTTAATTAAATTTATAATTTTGACCACTAACATATAAATGGTGTAAAAGTCTGATACTAACCTCATTAAAGTAAGTAAAAGGCACGTACTTAAAATAGACTCCCTTATGTATATGATGACCATGAAATTAATAAGAAATTAATCTAACTCAACGATCAATTTTTCAAAAACTATTTTACAATTGGCTTTTTGGATGTCATTTTTCATAAATTTATCTAAAATTATTCTATTTCCAATGAAAATTTAATATAAACACCGATCCAATTGTGACTTTTTAGGAAGTTACAAAAATAAAATCTCTTCTATATAAATCATAATTTGCAATAAAGTAAAATAAAATATTCAACTTTGGAGATCAGCAATTTTTTATTTCAAAGCCAAATTGAGTTATTCAAATTATTATCGAAAGCTCATACATTCTACTTTACCACCCATAAGGTGGTGTATCTCCATCAAAATCTTAGAAAAAAATAAGCTAAAAATATCCAGTTCACTAAATTTCTGAAACATTGTTATAAGCATTCAAAGTTGAGAAAAAAAAAATTCACATTTTTCTACAGAGAACTAACTTGGAAAATTTTGATTTGATCTCCCAAAATTTGAAGGCCTATAACTTATTCATATCAATTCCAAATAGAGTGATTCAAGTTGTAATCGAAAGTATGCCATGAAAGCTTTTTATAGAAACTTGAATTACTCAAATCGGAGTTCATATGTGGGAGATATGATCCTTCAAAGTAAGTTTGTTAAACAGGAGAGGTCTTTTTAATTTTACCAAACCTTAGGAGAGGTCGATGCAATTTACATTTGCAAAGAAATGAGGGTATTTTAGTCATTTTACATACTATAGACGGAAAATGTAACGGAAGGGACATGTTTGCAAATAAATGTAAATCTTGGAATTTTTTAAAACTTAGGGGAGGTCCCTTTAATTACGCCAAACCTCAAGAGAGGTCAATGCATTTTATCCTATACATAATGATAAATTTATTTTACAAGACTACATAAAATACAATAAAATAATGCAAATTCCATATGACAAACAAACATGCCCTAAGAGTCTTGCAATATGCATTTTTTTTTATAATTATTTAAATGCATTGTTTTCCAAAGCAGTGTAAAATCCTATTGGCTTTGTACACCCATTTTTCAAAATCGTAGGTCAGCCTCAGTTTCAGTCTCCTAAACTTACCTCATACCATCAAATCAACATGCCATTGGCAAGGTTTTCCTGTTTTATGACCTATAATTCTACTCTTCTTCTTCGTTTTTCTTTTTTCTTTTTTCTTTTTTTTTTTTTGTGAAAGATTATTCTCTTATCTTTTCACTTTGCTCAATTTTGTGTGCTACAAGTCTTGAACTATAGTCAAACTCCAAAATGAACCTACCAATCCCATCCTGAAGAGTACTTCAGAAATGTCCCCACGCCATCATTATATTGAATCTCAATCTATCGCTTCAAGTGAAGTTGTGATATCATCTTTGACATGGAAAAAGGTTTCCCCAAAACCATTCTCTCCTACCTTAATTTTTTTCTTGTCTTTAACTTTATGAGTCTTGAGTGTCATTTAGTTCATTTTTGACCTTTCCTTCTTATTTCTTTTCCATATTTCACCTACTTTGGCACTTTCTCAGTAACATGCAACTCTACCCATGGCCGACATGCCTTTGTCTGCAGAACTCTCCATGATTACTGTATCTCAACTTTAAAGAACAAACTTATCCGCTCTCAAGAAAAAATTCTCCTCGAGTTTGAAACCTGATCGAACTTTTTAATTTGTAAATCTGTATAGTCATGTCCGAGTTTTAAGTGACACTAAAAATTGTGGAATACATATTTTGAAAAACTAACCGTTGAATTATATATATATTCTTCTTATAGATGGCATGTATGCCAAAAATTACGGTGATTCAATGTAAATATCTTAAAATATAAATAAAAAAACTGTAACTGCTGAAAACTGTTAGTTTTTTGAAACATAAATAGTATCTCACAGATATAATATCTACTAACTTCATACTTACATATATGCTAACTGGATTATATCTAACCATATATAAGCCTAACTATTGGCCATAGAGCAGAATACCATATTCATAAAGCATATATCTTCTAGCAAAACCAGCCATCGACCCAGCAGGAGAAATGATTGGTTCCTATCCTTCAGACTGTCCAGATTTCAAAAACTCTGCCTTTGATCACCTTGAAGATACAATTAAAATACCAAAGAAATGACGGTAGAACAAAATTGATTGATATGATGCTAAAAAATACTAATCATATTACTTCAAAATTTGGGGCCAAGAAATAACCCAATTAGGGTTCACCAGCTCATTGATTCTAAATAATAATCTTCAATAAGAATTCGCTTAATATGATTTGCACAGAGGCTCCTTCTATGTGCAACTTATCAATAATAACCTAAGACCCTTTCGAGGTCTAACTGATTGTTCACAAAACTGAAATTCAATAGGATCCGCAATCCTGGATCCCTTCTTAGGCTAGTACAAAATGAAAGCAGCAGGAGTAAGTGATACACTTTCCCCACTAACTATATAATAAGGTTAATTAAAAAGAAAAAAACATAGATCCTTCTACAACTAAGACGAGAGCAATGTTGGAATTGGGATACTTAGTGAAATAGATATTTAACAAAGTAAGGTTGAAAATTAGAGTAATTGGGTTGAGTTACTACAGTAGAGCTCTGGATTAACATGTTGGAAAAATGAGGAAATTACAAACTGATTTTTTATTCATTGGGCTTTTCAAGGCTGCATTATAGAGCACCTATTAATAGATTCATTGGACACTTCTAGAGCCATCGTAGAAGATTGAACAACACTTAGAAGACTGAAAAAAATAAAATAAATGGTATCAAAAATGAAACTGCATTAATTGCTAACACGCAATGCTATATATTGCTTCAATAAATCACCATAAGTATGATTATTACAATAAGAAAATGAGGGTAGCTTTTTGGAAAATCACTAATAAGTTGTTTTGAAAATTCAGTCTTATAGCGAGACTTGTAGCGATTACTTGTAGTGATGCATAGTATTTTTTATAAAAACAAAATGCAAAGCACTCAAGTTTAATGCGCACCAAGGAAAGCATTGTTGGTGCCTGTGGTTGGGCATCTGCAATCGCAGCTTGATACATCAAATTCTTTTGAACCTGAGCTTGGTACCTGAATAATCTAGAAACTCAATTATACATATATGGAAAATGCTATGTATCATTACAATGTATCACTATAAGTATCACTACAAGAAAGAAAGATCGTGAATTTCCAAAAATACCCATGAGTGATTTTCCAAAGCTATTATCATTTTCTTCTTGTACCTAGGGGTGGCAAATGGGTGGGTTTGGGTTGGGTCTAAATGAGTTGAGCCATAAAATGTACATGACCCATTTAACTAGTACAATGTCTTGACCCATTTAGACCCATGCCCATCATTGTTTTAAAAACCGGACCGTTCATCGAACCGGAAAAGTTACCAGGTTAAGGGTCAACCGGTTCGGTTGAACCGCCGGGTTGAACCGTGACGTCATAAATATATTATTTATGTATTTATTTAATTATTTATTAGAATAAAAGCTATAAATGATTCAAAATATAATTTTTTTTAAATGTTTGTACAATCAATTCATATATTTGAATTTATGTGCAGTCATTACAAATATTGGGACTATTTTAGTCATTTTAGCACTTTAAAAAAAAATTAAAAAATTATTATTTAAAAAAAAAAAAACCGGTCACCAACCGGTTTTTTGACCGGTTTGACCGATTGAACCGGCGGGTTGAACGGTTTAATTGAAAAACGGGTTTTTGGGGGTTGAACCAGCCGGAGAGGGGACCGGTTCCCGGTCCAACTGGTTGAACAGGCCGGTCCGGTCCGAGTTTAATAACAATGATGCCCATATATCATGGGTCGACCCGACCAACCCATATATCATAGATCGACTTTTTTTTTTTTCTTCCGCATATACACGCCAACAAAAAAACTCAAAATAAAATAAAATTTTCGCATTTAACAACAAAATTTGACATGTCATATATATCTTGACCCATGCTCATATATCATGGGTCGACCCACATGTAAATTTACTATTAAGGGTAATATTAGATAAATAAAATAAATTTTTAAAAAAAAAACATATTACTTTTTGCGCCCACCTTTTTCTTCCCACATTCATATCTTTTCCATAAAGCCTAATCTCACAAACCTTTACACTCTCGTATAAATTTTTGAAAATTTTAACAAAAAATGGTGTTTATTGATCAATGGATAATGAAGTGGTCATGTGCAATGATTCCAACAATGGAAATATATATATATTTTTTTTAAGTATGACTCACTTTTTTTAAGTTGTTTTAATTTGAAGTTCGGGCTTCTATTCAACTCTGCGATATTAAAGATCGATCAATGTTCATATAGGGTTAATTGAACTTATCACTATGTTCAATCATCACAACCGAACATATAACAATGTTCAGCAGGAGATGTTGAACATTACATAATGTTCAGTAGATACCAGTAGAATATTATTCTATGTTCAACAATCGTCAGCCGAACATATTAGAATATTTATTACACTAAGTTAGAACATATTACATAATGGTTGGCCTACTTTCTCTTCATGGAGTAAAAAAAATAAGCTCCTTTATGGGATGAATGGCGGAATGGCAAGTGGAATATTTTAGATCTACTTAGTCCTTGTTTGAATGTTCCGAGGAAACTGAATTATTTTATTATATTTTACTTATAATTTTGAGAATAAATCCATTGTGATGATTGAGAAATTCAAGAAAATGATTACCATCATCACATATATCAGTAAAATAGAGGCATTTCAAGAATTCCTTAAAATGACCCTGTATCAGCAATTATGATTATAGCTCCATCATTTTTAAATAGCTCCATTCAAGACGATGAATTTCTACCTCTAAAGCTATGTAAAATTTAAATTGAAAGAACCCAATTAATTCCTATGGAACAGCCTATCAGGTCCTTTATTGAATCTGATTTCTTGAGTTTGCCAAAAATAAAAAAACTATTGGGACTAACCTAGTGGTGAGTGTGTAAGAGGGAAATGGTTATGATTATGTTAGGTCAAGGAGTCAAATCCCCTCTAATATAACCAAATAATAATAATAAAATAATTAAAAGTTAGCTAATTTCCTCGAAATTTTATCAAAATTTTCTGTCTTGAAATTCCCATGTTGTAATTGAGTTTTTCTGGCCTAAAAATTTACAACTTCAATTCAATTTGCACCCTTAATTTGAACTTTGGCTCATCACTACCGGCTAATTGGGGTGAAAGAGCCAGCATTATTGGGCCTTCCGACAAGGCTTGCAGTCTTTGAAAGACTTACAAGTCGTTGCATGATTGAATATAGTGATATGCTCAATTAACCCTAACATTGATTGATCTTCAATATCGCAGAGTTGAATAGAAGCCCGAACTTCAAATTAAAACAACTTAAAAAAAGTGAGTCATACTTAAAAAAAAAAAATGTATATTTTCATTGTTGGAATCATTCCACATGACCACTTCATTATCCATTGATCAATAAACACCGTTTTTTGTTAGAATTTTTAAAAAGTTATACGAGAGTGTAAAGGTTTGTGAGATTAGACTTTATGGAAAAGATATGAATGTGGAAAGAAAAAGGTGGACGCAAAAAGTAATATGTTTTTTTTTTTTTTTTAAATTTATTTTATTATCTAATATTACCCTTAATAGTAAATTTACATGTGGATGCGTATAATAGAAATAAAAAAATTTATTAATTGGTAAGTGGTACTAGCAATATGAGTGGGTATCAATAGAATCACCTTTCAATTTTTTTTTTTTAATATAAAAACAAAATGGGCATTTTTCGGCAATGGACTAGTGTGTTTAAAAACTTACGTTAATGGACTTGTCTTAATAATATTTATATTAATGGACCTACCAATGTTTTTTTGGACGAAAATACCCTCTTAACGGTAATTTATTTATTTATTTTTTTGAAAATTATTCGAATTTTCTACATCATCCCCACCATAACATATAATTCTCAAAGACTATATATAATCCATAATCATCACATTAACAAATAAGCCTCATATTAATACATAATTCTCAATTTCTAATTGCGAAAAGAATATGCAGATTTATAAATAATCCTCAATTTTCAGGTTAATATTTTGCTTTTATGAGTTAAATTGGTTGACTTTAATGTCACATCAATATATTTGAAGTCAAATTAATTTACTTTAATGTCAAATCAATATTATTAAATTATATAAATTAAACACACATGTCTATTTCCATAAAATGCCATATAATAATAATAATAATAATAATAATAAAATCTACTGTAGATCTGGTATTTAATATGAAATGATTTAAAAGATTTCTTTATACTCTTACATGAACATTAGATCCAACCTGCCAATATGTCTTGACAGCTTACACAAAAGATACACACACGTACACAGTATTAATCAGTCACTTACTGAGTTACTGCGCACGCTCAGCAAGCTTTCTAAGGTTTTATCCAATACTGCCATAGTCAAATTTTTGTTCTCGTCAAGGAACTGCTTCATGCATTAAAAAAAAAAAACACGTGTCAGATAATATAATATATTAATCTCACGTCAGCCTGTAATCCATCCATGAGATTTATCAATATAAAGTGCCAATTAAGGTGGAGTAAAAAACTCAAGCAACAAATCCATAGAGAAATTTAACTCAAGTTACAACACGAATATAATCAGCATGCTCCTGTCTCTAGACTTCAACCACTAAAACATTTCCAACACTCCATGTCTGCACTCATGGCCAACGATTGAGAGCTTTTATTGTTAGGATTAGACTACACGATTAATTCCTAAATCTTTTCGAATCTTAGAACCTATGAATCAGAAGAAAAGCATACACGCAACAAATAAAAAATTGTGTGAGAAAAGAAAATAAAGAGATACGTAGGGGCGAACCCCTGCCATTCCTGGACAATCTGCTACAGGTTGTCTACAATTCCAACATCTATCTCAAACTACATGTAAATGAGAATCAAAATCAATCCATGGTAAGATAACACAACTCATGCCATGACCAAAAAAATTACTAATTAAAAAGAGATCAACTAGGAGACAAAATTTTCAATGAAATTAGGGACTTTAATTTAAAGATATAGGTAAATTAAACCAGCTCCGTCCTAGCTTCCATACTACACACCAATTGTCCGTATTTTTTTTTTCTCAATTTTAGAAATTCTAAATCCACCTAATATTTTGCAGCATCAAATCAATAATGGAGGTGCCCTAGCTTCTTAATAACATTATCAAAACATACCAAATCTCATGTCTTTGTAATCCTTTATTTATTTCTCTCTCTTGAAGAGACCTTCAATTGGTCCTTGTGTTCTAAGAAAATTGACAAGGGTCCTTATTTTTTTCACTTGAAGACTTAGAACTTTAAGATAATCGGAGTAAACTGTCATTGGGCTAAAAGGACAGAGACCACTAAGGCCCCTACAAGACTATAACTCATCGGGCAATTTATCTTCCTCTTACGAGCAGTGGCAGAATCAGGAGTAAAGTCTAGGGGGGGGGCAAACCCCTTACCAACCTTTTCCCATCATGCAAATATCATATATATATATATATATACAGAAATGTTACAGTCAGGCCGGCCTGACTGTAAAATTTGTGCGGTCACCCCATTTTGGGGGTGATACAGGTCACAGGTCACAGTTTCGACCGTTGGATATCCTATTCAGGCAGTGCTTGTCATGCCTGCAAAAAATCACAGTGATCCGACGGTTGGTTTATGAGAAAACT
>JAESVK010000717.1:633857-645099 GCA_017140935.1 Hamamelis virginiana | reverse complement strand
TATATATATATATATATATATATATATATATATATATATATATATATTTGTAATGGTGAATAGATAGGAGGTTTGAGGTGAGCCTATTGAGAACCCACTTTGTGAATTGATTGTTGTACATTTAGCTCATGAGAAATTAAGGGTAAATAACTAAAATTTTATACGCCTTTTTTTTTTTTGGGGGGTCAATATATAGTAGGGGCAACATTTTAGGAGCCCGCCTAGGGCATCCAAAATCTCAGGGCAGGCCCTGGTCCTACCATTGACCTAGGCAAGCATTTAGTGTTGATGTGCATTGCTTGAGGCACATTCGAGGGGAGCAACTTCGTTGAGGTGAACTCAATGGGGAAGGTCGACCCACTAAGGCTATGGCCCAATGTTGAGTGTATGCCACAATATTTAGCCATGAAGTCTAACTCCAACCATGTTAGGCAACATGGCCTATGTGAGGTAGGGGGTGTATGCTGATGTGGAGCATGACCTAGGCCTAGGTTGACCATGGTGGGAGGTGGGGGGGGGGGCGGGCAACTGTCATAGGCCCCTATGACCTTGAACCCCTACATCCCAAGTACTTAGCCTATCCTTATCCATTTCATACCCTCCTTGGTCTCGGTCACTTCCACTATTGGAGTCGCTGATCCATGTGCCAATCCATGTGGCCAGTGTCAACGTGTCCATATAGTGTTGAACTTTGATTGTAAACAGAAGCCTTTCCCATGTTTATATAACCTAATGTGAGTCGGCCGATGGGCGTTAGAAAAGTAAGGCTTGATTAGAACAACTAATAGTAACTATGCCATGCTACTGCAGATGGTTTCTCATATTTTAAACTAGAGAGTCTCTTATTTTAAATAGTAGTTTAAGAAGTTGATGTGCGAGTCTGCATTCGTTATTGGACCATTAGTTAGGCCTTAGACTACATGATTCTAATGGTGGTTGAATTATAGTAATAATTTTGTGATAGTGAGCTCCTTGTTGGTGCAACCTTTGGTCTTACACTCCAATTCACAACCAACCCCTTCCCCCACAAATTTGAAACTGGTGTCGGGGCCCCATATGGTGGCTTGTCCACATGCCAGGACTGGAATGACTCTGTGCAAGCTGCATCACCGGGAAAAGGCAGACTGATTAAGAACACCATATAAATTCTTAAGAAAAGGCATACTATATACTAAATATAACCCGACAACAAGGCATTTTAAGTGATGACATAATATTGGTGCTGAATCATCATGTTGTTATGATACCTTGAACCTCTGATTTCCTAACTATACTTTCTGAGTTACACGTCTTTTGGAATGATGCCATGAACACTAGATAACAGTATATCTCTCACATTGCATGCTCTTAAGCTTAATGATCTACGATGAAGGATTTATTGTCTCGTATTATTTTTCAATTGGTGAAATTACATGTGGGTACTTCATGGCCTGTCTTTCATTTTTACTGTAATCTCAGATTTTTCACTGAAACGGTGTTATACATATTAATGCATTATGGATTCAATTAATGGAGATATACCGCAACAATTTTTATAAGTAGACTAGAGGTGTGGGATTCCTATTTTTGTATACATTTGTAACCAAGGATTTAATACTGAATTGCTGATGAATCTTCCTTGTTCCAACAGGAATCAATAACCAATAGTCGAGTTTTAAACTATTTGGCTATTCGTGATATTAATGTTCTAACTCTAGTTGTAAGAACATGAGCCAACCTTTTCTTGGATGGTTCCAAGGCTCTAATGCTATATTTATATTATAAATTGTGGACAACCAAAGTCTACATCTACAAGTATTTTGTATGATTGTTAAATTTCATTTGGTAGATAAACAATCCTGAATTTGGTTCTGATAATTTACTAAGAATTAATTTTATTTTGCAGCTGATACTATTAACGTGGAGTTACTTCATGGTAGTCTTTCAGGACCCTGGTTCTGTCCCTGGAAACTGGAGAGCAGTGTTAGAGGAGGAGAATTTGGAGGCGGGTACTTCTATGACATTGTCAGATTATGCAACCCCTGAGACTTTGGTTCCTACATGGTCTTCTTCAGATGGGTTGGAAAGAAGAGCAGCTGTAGGCTATTGTAGTCAATGCCAAAATGGCAAGCCACCGCGTTGTCATCATTGTTCTGTTTGTAAGCCAATTCTAATCTCTTTCGACTTGCTTATCATATAGCTCATGCACTTCTATTAATCTGGTGCATTTCCATATATTGCATTATCGGTGCTCTTCTTTAGGAATGAAGAATATGATATCACCTGCTCTTGAAAATGTATTTTTTTAACTTACAATGTCACAATTGAAAAAATGAAAAAAGAAGAAGAACTTACAATGTCAATTTTCTTGGGCTGTCAAGCACAAATGCCCGAGTTTGAGTCTTAAGAGCAGCCACTTCGTGCAATATTGAAGGTTGGGACTGTATCCCACTCACTCTCCCCGGGACTTGCTATTGGCGGGACCAACACTAGATAATAGTCTTCTTTTTTTTTTTTTTTTAAATTAAAAAAGAAGAAGCTAGGATCTACTTCAGATATAGTTTTGAAAAAAAAATAGCTCTTAAGGTCTTGTGCATCTTTTGGCTTTATATTGAAAGAGTTTTTCCTTCTTGACATGGCCTTTGAGCCACTTTAGCTTCATTCTTCAAACTGGCCAAGGTCTTCTTTGAATATTTGAAATTCTGAAATAAAGAGCTCCATTCTTGTTTATATATATATATATATATATATATATATATATATATATATATATATCAAAGGAGAAAAGTTCTTCAAACTGGCAAAGTTTTTCTTTGAATATTTGAAATTCTGAAATGAAGAGCTCCATTATTGTTTATTAGAATTTTTTTTTTTTTTTTGGATCAAAGGAGAAAAGTTCTTATCCAAAAAAGAAGAAACATACATCTCTCTCTCTCTCTCTCTCTCATAATTTCAGTTAGTACTTTTTCTACCTTCCTTTCATTTCTTTCCTCGAGAGAGAGTGGGGTTCAACATTGTCATATCCTTGGTATTGCATAGCATTTTTTCTATCGGTCCTGGAACCAAATATCTGCTTATCTTTTCCAGTTTTCAGGTATTATCACTGGTTAAGAGGTATTCTCACTATCACTTTTAAGTATGGCGTGTTTTTCTTCATATATATATCTTTTTGAAAAGCATTGTGTTTTTCTTCATATCATTAGCAATGGGATTGGTTATGAAGTCAAGCTCTAAATAAAGTTATGTATCTGTGACATTTTGATTTTTGAGTTGTGTGATCATTACAGCACAAATCTATACTAGTGTGTGTATTATTATTGGATTTTGTTCGGAAGAATCAGTTTTTCTATTTAGTTTTTGTTGATGATGAATCTTGAAGGGGAGGTTGTCGACCTCGATCTCGCAACCTACCCCTTATGCTCCCCCCTATCTTTGCAAGGGCGAGCTAATGTCCCCTCGATTTCGACCCTATCGGGTAGGTTCAGGGTTGCAGTTCCCAAGTCGAACGTTTTAATGATAAGACCTAGGATGTCACCTCCTGCCGTACAAGACAGCCCGAATGGTATATACATTTTCGTGATAAGAAAATGGCAAAAAGTTTGGGCGCTCCCATTGGCTGCGCCCTGCCTTTTTTTATTATCATCTAACTATTTTACACCCACTTCCCCCCTCCCCCTCCCCCTCCCCCTTAAAAGGAGGAGGAGAAAATCATTTAAAGGATCCAACAACCAGAGTGGGGGAAGTAATTACGTGTGTTTCCACAAGTCTGTGATCCTTAAGTAGGGTAGAAGAGGTTTCTGCGAGTCATTCTGCTAAGGTTGCCATTTCGACCTGCTTTTTTCCCTTTCCCCCCATCCAACTTTATGCTTGATGACCTGGTAACTACTACGGCAGTGCTCCACCCCTCGGGCGTCCCCATACAGCAAACCTTACACTTGATCGAACATCCCCGGTTTACTTTGTAAATAGTTTTAATATATAAACCATTCACATTTTTGGATCATTGATGCATGCCTTAGTTGGCGTACACTGAAATATTAGAATGACTTCAAGGTGCTATTATAGGATTTATAGAGTTCTGTGTTTCTTTCTTTCATGTTTTTGTAGGCCAAAGATGTGTTCTAAAAATGGATCATCATTGTGTATGGGTGGTGAATTGTGTTGGAGCACGCAACTACAAGTTCTTTCTTCTTTTCTTGGTAATGTCACTCTTTTTCCTCACTAAATAGTTTTAAAATTTTGATCAAGTTTATTTTAGTTTTAAAATGAGAAGTATGCCTAGTTGGTAGTTGATACTCAGCAAATTTGTTTTTTTTTTTTTTTGGCTTGTATGAACTTGCAGCCCCTCAGCCTAGAAGTTAACGGTGAGTTAGATAGCAATTCCAATGAAGAAACTTCTGATGTCTGCTTAGAATAATATCTTGTAGCCTTCTTGAGATGTCTTAGACTATTATTTTTAGTCTCAAAAATGAATTCTAACTCCAGAGTCTTTTGAACTTCACCTAATAAGCATGTTGTTTTTTAGAATTGCTTCTTGAATTGTTTGAAATTATGAAGCTCAGACCACATCTAGGAACTAGGAATGTGTATGAATATTTAGTGTAAGTTCATCGTAAGAGCTTGATCATCATTACTTCTTCCTTGAAGTTTCTTCAAGCATGCCACTAAGACTATTGGTAGATTAGTAGATCAAATAAATTAAATAAGATTATTGGATGAACAATCTGAAAATAATATCACTTAAGATTTCTTTGCATTTAAATTGTTGAAGATATTTGGCCTGTTATTTCTAATCTAAGTTTCTTACAAATTGAATATTTTGAAAGATTGCTGCTGCTTCTTTTTTATAAATAACTGATAATGATTACTTAGCATCATTTCCTCTTATGATATCTATTTGTGATTAGTTTTAGTATTAGGGGTATTTTTGTCTTGTCATGATACTTTTATGTCTTTAATATATAAAGTAGGTTTGGATGGGTTTTGGGAAATGAACCAAACCCTATACGTACACTTCTCAACACTTCCCTCGCCTTAAAGACAAGGACTTGGAGAGTGCATAAAGTGCCCTTAAAAGTTATGGCATCAGTCAAATTGGCTGAACTTTGGTGGTTCTGAAATGTCGCTATAACAGTATAACTTGGAATGCTTTTGTACCCCTTTCACATATGCTTAGAAAGCACCTTTTGTGCGCGCGCGCGTGTTTTATTTTGTTTTTGGATAGGGGATTGTTGAAGGATGGGGGACTAGCTTGTCTTTTCTTTTTTCCTTCTGCTTCTTCTTGTTCGTTTCTAATTATTATTATTATTATTATTATTATATTTTTTAGCTGTATACATTTCTGGAGACAACAATGGATACTCTAGTATTGCTGCCCAGTTTCATCAAATTCTTTGATGAAGCCAAGGATCATTCCGCCTCAGCTGGCAAACTTGCTGTCACATTTTTGGCTTTTGGTAAATCGTCTCTCCCTACATTGATCCTTTTCATCTGCTATAACTATTTCTGCATTCTCATTTTTCCCATGTTTCTTACAGATTTTGTACCTTGATGCAGTTCTTAATTTAGCTTTTGCACTGAGTCTCCTTTGTTTCTTGGTTATGCATGCATCTCTTCTGTCAAGCAATACTACATCAGTAGAGGTAATAAACACAATAGATACTATGTAGCCATCTTGGTAATTAATAAGGTATGATTGCTCTTGCTGTGTGAAACCTAGCATATTGGTGTCATCAAAGTTGGCTGTCACCTAACATTTTATTGTTGTAAAAAGTGCTCCATGAAACTCTGGCTGTTATTCTAAGCGGTGACAGCCCCATTATATTTGTGTTTAGAAGAAAAGCATTGTCAGCTCATGCCATGACTTCCACAGAGTCATACTTGACTGCATTTTTCTTTGAAATGCATGGTTGATCCCGTTATCATTGCCTAGAATGACAATGCACTGTACAACCTTATTATTAATTTCAAAATCCCACATACTATTCATACTTATGAGAGCACAGAAACAAACTGTGTGTCACAGATGGTTAAGGCCTCAGTTGAGTATCACGTATAACAATTTAAAAACAAAATTTCAGGTTTATGAAAAGAAAAGAGCAGTCAGGTGGAGGTACGACTTGGGCCGGAAGAAGAATTTCGAGCAGGTGCACTCTTAAATCTCTTTTGAATTACTTGGGGCGCATGTGGGCACAAATTCAAGGAACAAGTGACTAATAGAGAATAATTTTTTTAGGCCTATTTGGGGCTAGTATCCTCTGGTATCTTTTTTTTTCTTTTTTTTTTTTTTGGTTGGGGGAATGGGGAGCGTATAGTTGTTGCAATAAAAAACATACTAGGCAAGATTAGTTTGTCCAAACTCCAAAATACAATGCTGATTTGTAATTTCAAGAACCTAAAAAAAAAAAAAAGTAGTGAGGATAATAACCCTATTTCCTTGGAAGCTTCTTTTAATGAGTAATGTAATGCTTGGGAATGCAATTTCTATAAAATATTGTCTCTCCAACCCTTTGACATGGAACCTTTTGAAAAGTTGAATGGCCACATGATTTGCAATTAAAATGCAGCTGAACGCCTGAACTGTAGCGGTCAATAAAATGCCTTTCTTCCTTACAGACAGTACCTTTTGGTGTCTCATTTTCTCATGACGTTCTTTTTTGTCCATGAAGGTTTTTGGCACAAAAAAGGCATTATGGTTCTTCCCATTGTTCTCGAAGGAGGATTTAGACAACATATCTGCACTTCAAGGCCTAGATTTCCCAACTCGTTCAGAAGTTGAGGCTTGAGTCATCGTGAATTCACCATTGCTACTTCATTCTGGCAACTAGAGTGACTAATGTTTTCATAATTTGATGTTGTGGAAATTAGGTTCTGAAAAGGTATAATCCAGTGTGTTAAATTCAATTTGTTTTTTCACTCTCGATTGGGAGAAAATTTATAAAAACCCTGTTGGCCTGGAAATTATCCTCTTGTTTTTTTGTATATTCGGCACTGGATATTGATCATCCTATTTCTTAGATCAGCAAATTTAGGAGTGCATTGTGAGATCATCGTATCTAATTATTTAGTCAGATCATTATGATGACCCAGCAAATGAACATGTACATAATATTATTCAGTTTTGGTGCCTGTATTTCTTCTATCACCATCTTTTTATGGCCTATTTTTATGTCAAACTTGGATAACTAAGTTTGTATTAAATTCCTGATTATGAGCAAGGGAATCTACCCTTTTTTAAAGAGTTTATTGGCTATGAGGAGCCATACCCTAATCTCACGTCACGTCACGAGTTCGCCCATTTTTTCAGCTATTTCAGGTATCAATGTGTGATCAAAGCACATGATGTGCTATGATGAAATTTTGTGCACGGTTCCGTGTTAGGTGAAATTTCCACAGCATAAAATTAGGGCATATCTTGGATTTGAGTAATATTCCTCTAAAATGGGGATAAAGCTTGTCAATGCACCCATGAAGGCTTTTTCATATTAGCTTCCTTCTCTCTCTCTCTCTCTCTCAAAAGAAAATGGAAATTAATTCTCTCATGTATACTTGGTCACAATTAAATGCTTGAGGAGGTCAATGTTCCAGCTATAATTTGGATTAATCATACTAAATACAGCAATGCATGCACAGCCTCTATTTAATGCATTGTTTAAGAAGTCTGAACTGTCATAAAGTCTAATTACCTCATTCAATTAAGCATCTGATACTTAATCCAGTTGGAACTCATATTTTATGTTTATACTTAATATGTAGGAGTTGAGAGTCTTGTATCCCCTGCTCGTCATTATTAAGCCTGTTTCAAAGCATGTGGATGGTCTGATGTCTCTCTCTCTCTCTCTCTCTCT
The DNA here is from genome assembly GCA_017140935.1 of Hamamelis virginiana. NCBI lineage: Eukaryota > Viridiplantae > Streptophyta > Magnoliopsida > Saxifragales > Hamamelidaceae > Hamamelis > Hamamelis virginiana. The sequence goes on along the minus strand of JAESVK010000717.1, from coordinate 637,273 downwards.
AAAGTTGGGAGTGGCCCAGTGGGTGCATTATCCAAATTCTAAAGTCAAAAATTGTCTGAAAAGAACGGAGAAGATTGAAGGTAAACAGTTGGAAAATCATTGGATTGGGACAGACTCAAAGAAGCTTATTTAAATACGGAGGAGTACAATCTGGGGAAGGCAACATTCTCGCTTACCCTCCCTCACCTCATACAGGTTAGATTTTTCCTTTTTAATTAAATAAGACCTGAGACGTCTCCTTTTATCAGCAGTCACTGCCTAAATTATATAAAAACTACCCGAGTTGATACCTATGACTAGCTGTTACTCAAAATTGAAATATTAGAATAAACTTTTGAATTTTGATTTAAATTATGAATTTTCAGAATCAATATCATACATTCAAACCTATCCGCTCACTACTCCTGCCTAGCTTTTAGTCTAGGTCTTATCTTTCTTCTTCCTTTTTTGTCTCTTTTTAATTTTATACCAAAACTTCATATTCTATAGGACAAGTGGGCATCCCTCATTAACCAAAAAAAAGGTGAGCATCCCAGCTTTTTCTTATTTTTTCCCCCCTAAGGTTTTAAATCCTTAATTCCCCACTCCCTAGGAGTGGTACCAACACCTTTTACTACCCCATTGCAGCTGGATTAAGTTAAGGTTAGTGTTTTTTTTTTTTTGGGTCCAACCGAATAAAAACATCTTTTATCTTAAATTTCATTCGATAATAATAAATTGGTATTAATATATTTTCATGTGTTGGAATCTAAAATTTCTTTTTTGAAAGTGGAAATGCAAGTCACTGGACCAATTCATCATCAATTATGAAAGTAGAAACCTGACTGTGTATATTAAAAAAAACAACAATTCTATATCACCCACACTTTAACCCGAAATTAAAAACCACCATAACGTGTCGTGGTTTGAGTGGTGTATGAAAAAGAGGAAAACAGTTTAAGAGGATAGACCTCACCACACAAAATTTGACACATCATGGTGATTTTAAATTTCCGTTAAAGTTACAGGTGCTATAGAATTTTTCTAAAAAATAAAAAAGGCATCTTAAGAACCAGTATCGAATCTCTAACCTCATCCATCGTAGAGAGAGAGTTTAAGAATCTGCAACTGCCTTGATACTCTTATCTTTCCCTCTTAAAGGGAGAGTCTAAGATTTGAAACCCTGACCCATTACACGTATAATGGAGTTAGTGCTAACATATCGATTAGGGTAGAGAGGTTGGTAAGAAGGAAAAATAAAAAATAAAAAATATTAAAAAATCATACTTCACACATGCACCAGCAACTCATCAATCCGAACCATGTGATCTGGTTGCCGAGTAGCATTGCTGACAGAAATCACATTAAATTAATCTTCAGCCCGTATTTGTTTAACATAAAATCATACAAGCCATATAAGCAATACATACTTTTCTTTTTGCCTTCTTTCTTTCTTCAAACTTTTGCTAAAGTCTATAATCCATATATAATAACCAAAATATATCACAGGTAAGCTCTGAGTGTGATGTGATACTCTAACAAGAAAATCAAACCCTAAATAAAATTCTCACAAACCACTTACTCAGCTAACCAATTAACTCCATTGATCATCTCTCCAAGTCATTATGAACCCAATTATCTCCCTCATTTAGGCCCCTGGAATCAGACTCAGAATTACAAAGATCAGAAAGGAAGATGGAGAACCACACAATGACTGGAGTAGCAAACAGAATTAAACCAAAAGGCACCATCCAAAGCTGACAATTAGTGGGATGATACTCAATTTCCCACCAAACCAGCATAAGCCCTCCAACCATGCTTACCAAAAATGAACACAAGCAAGCCATGCATGGCTTCACAAGCCTCGCTGCTTTAATAATCTCGTTCTCATGAATTGCACCACTCTCTTCATCTTTATTTGATCCCATCAAACCAATACCAAAAATATAATTTCTGGGTTTACCCTGAAATCCCTAGAAAACAAAAAAAAAAAAACAATTACAAATTGAAAAATATATATATATATAAGCTTCATAAGAACAGAACAAGAAGAAGAAGAGACAATACCTTAGTTAATTTTTGATGATGAATATGATAAAAAGGAGGACATTAAGAAAAAGAAAGAAAGGGAGAAGAAATTACAAGAGGAGAGTGGCTGAAAATGCTGAGAGAGATAAGGTGAAAGGGGGACAAAGACCCGGAGAATAAGAATGGAAGTGTTGGGGGAGGTAGAAGGGCGAAAGGTCCATGAGGCTGATATATTGAATTTTGCTAGCTAAGCTATTTGATCACACAAGTGACTCTCTCTCTCTCTCTCTGTGATTGAGCTTACCATCAGACGTGCCTTTTTATCAAAGTTGGTATTTGTTAAAGGAATTAAATATAAAGAAGAAAAATGATTACGTCTCAGGTTTCAAGACTACTGATTGATGAGGCTATCTGGGGTAGATTAGATTTGTTTATTGTATTTGTTTGGTGTCTCTGTGTGGTTCTTTTGACAAGTGGATTGTTAATTCGTTTTCAAGTATACTTAGGCTTGCTTGGGTTTTGGTTTATATGTAGTTATAAAATTTACATTGAGATTAAGTAGCTAGCTAATTATGGTAGTTTGGTTAGCACGCGGGCCAGTGAAACCTAGAGTTTTATTATTTTAATGAAAAGAAAAACTATCTAAAAGGAAATGAGGATGGATTACTTTCATTGTCTAATTCGTAGGCTCATTTGGACTGTTCTCAAAGACTGAAAAAAAAAAGAAGGAAGGAAAATCAAAATACTTTTAGGTAGATTCAATGAACATAAGTTTTGATATAAAATTGAATGAAATAACTTCACGTGAGAGTTGTATTTTGCAAATTTTACAATTGAATTAAATATCGTACATGTCAAATATCAAATTGTTCGTGCACCGCAGCCATTTGATGCACAAACATATACTTTTAATCAATAAAAAAACTCACATTTTATTTGTTAATTTGTGATCGACTTAATATTTGACATGTTCATACCTATGAAAAGAACATCTAATCCGACAATAAACTTCACAAATAATAAAACTCTAAAAAAAATTATTAAAATTTAAAATAAAATAAATATATGTCAGAACTTGTGTTTATTGAATCGTGCCCTAATTGAGTTTTAATTTTGTTGACATATATGTTTGACATCAAATGAAGATACTATATCTTAAATCTATTTTTCAGGCTCCATGGGCAAGACTTGAAACAAATTTTATAGGCTGAACTGTAATCAATTAAGGTTCGTTTGTGTTAGCTTTTCTTAAAATCATTTTTGAATTAATAACTATCTCTTTAAAATTATGTTTATGCCATGCCTTCACACATAACAATTCCTATCTTAGAAGTGATTGTGGTTAAAAGTTGGGATACCCTAAGGCACCATTTGGATTTGTTTTTGATAAGTACTTATTTGCTTTTTTA
>JAESVK010000717.1:607206-633847 GCA_017140935.1 Hamamelis virginiana | reverse complement strand
CTTAAAAACAATGTATTTTTTCATAAAACGGTAAAAAATCAAAATTGGAGGGGTGGGCTTATAATTCAAGGGTGTGTCAACATCCCCTCCCTTCCCTATAAGGATTTGCTAATTAGGGCCCGTTTGGATAAACTTCTACTTCCATTTTTTACTTAATTACATATTTGCACTTTTTTTTTTTTGGTTTGGTTGTTGTAAATATTAATAAAAATCTCTTTATATTATCTTGATTGTTGAATTAAATGATCATTGCTATATTTTAAATTTTATGGGAAACACAAGATGTTGAACTTTTAATTTGAGATGAGTTTCACGTGCAAAATAGCATATTAGCTCGTCTTATCGCCTATGTAGATTCTGAAATTCATATCATCCAAATTGAATATTGAATTTGCAAAATAGCACAATAAAATCAATAAAGAGACAGTAGGGTACAACTTCAATAGTGTATTTTCTTTTATTTCTTTTGTACTAGTCTTTTGTAATGATAGAATATATATTTTCTTTTGTTTTAGTTAAATTATAATATAGCGGTGCATATTACTTGCATTTGTTAATAATTTTCTGTTAAATTTTATGTTTCATAAGTATTTGTTATGTGTATTCAATGTACCTTTCAAAGGCCTAGTGTTTGATAATTTTCTTGAAAGAGTGGATAAAAAGAAAAAATAAATTAGCCCCCCTAGAACAAAAATCCTGGTTCAGCCCTGATTGCAGTCATTGAGGACCATCATACAGCTTAGATGATAAGGGTCATTTCCCAATAAATATATAGTTGCAGTACGTCAAAATTGGATTTTGAAGTAGCAAAATAGCAGCTAATTAATGGAATCTCTAATGAAGAAAGCACTAACCTTGGAGTTAGAAGGCTCAATCTCTTCCCCATTTTGTAGATCATGCGCCTCCGGATTGCAATCTATATCCTCAATCACAAGTATTGATCGATTCGATGTCGATACCAATATCCTCCTCAAATCAGAATTTGAATAGATGCTCGAAAGCTCCAAATCATAAACATCAAATTTAAAGTAATTAGCCATGGCAGCGATCAAGCTAGATTTACTAATCCCAGGAGGTCCATACAACAAGTACCCACGTTTCCAAGCCTTTCCAACTTTCTTATAAAAATCCTTCCTCTTAACAAACCTCTCCAAATCCTCAATGATCATCGGAGCATCCATCGCCAGCGTATCGAACGTCGCCGGATGCTCGAGATTGATCGATCCCCAAACACCGCCGCCGCCATCATCGTCACAGTACCCACCATCACGAGTGTAAAGCTTCACGACCTTCTCTTCATCTTTAATTACCTTGGAACGAGTGAGAATAAAAGGCAAGTAAAAATCAAACACTTTATCTTTGAATTTCTTGTTGAAGCTAAGCTCAAAATGTCGCTTCTTGCTTGAATGTTAGTTTCGAGGCTTAGCGCAAATAAATGTCCATTTGAGCTGAACATCGTGGAATGAATCAATAATTTCTTCACCCTTTTCGATGGCGACGGTCGAGGTTTTTTTCCTCGGAGTTTTGGTGACTCTAAGACGTTCGGTTGAAGGCTTGACTTTGGTGCAGAGATAAATCTCGGCGGCTTTGTAGACTTGATTGCGTACAATCCCACAATGCTCGTTGATGATGAGAGTGAGGTGAGAAGATAATGGAGTGAAGAGGTAACTGATTGCTGAGTAAAGATAAGAGCGAAGCTCGAGGGGTATCAGCTGGTCGGCCATGGACTTGACCAGCATCATTTTGCTGGCCAAAGAGGTGTAGCCCGAGAACAACGGTGTTGCTGTTGAAGGCATTCCTGACATTGAAAACATGGCTGCTGCGATTTGAAAACTTTGAGTGAGTGATTTAAGAAATTAATTTTGAGTTTTATAGCTGTTTAAGAAAGCCTGTGGAAGCTTTCAATAATTTTTCCCCCAAAAAGTTTGTTGGTCGGAGAATTTTACATATGAACCGTTGTTTCTAACAATGGTTTATGCCTTTGACCAAGTCAGACGGTCATTCTCCCAATTTTTTTTTTTTGAAAAGGTCACTCTTCCATATATATTTTTTTAAAGGTCAATTAAAAAAAAAAAAAAACAAAAAAAAAAACACTCCTAAAAAAAATCTGTTGCTTTAAATTAAAAAAATAATATTTCATTACCTTCAATTTTAAAATGAATAATAAAGTGATCTCTAAATTTTATTTTTATTCGATTTAGTCCCAATTTTTTAAATGTTGTACCAATGTGAGACATTAACTTACAAAATTAATATTCTGTCTGTTAGACGGTTGCTAATTAGATTGTTGATAGAATTAACATTAATAGACTGACAGTCAATCACCAGTATATAGTCAATTTTAATAGACGGAATGTTAATACCGTCAATTAATGTTCTACATTGGTACAACTTTTTAAAAAATTGGAATAAATCGAGTAAAAGTAAAATTTAGGGACACATTGGTATTCACCCTAAAATTGAAAGTACTAAAATGTTATTTTCTCATTTATTTTACTAATACTAATTTTTCTAATAATTCATTTGATATGCTCACTTGATAAATTATTCTTTTTTTTTTCTTTTTTTTTGTCTGATATATATTTTTTATCTTACTCACGTGCGTGGCATATATATTAAATAAACCTGTCACATGTAATATTGATATAAAAGTTAGCATAAAATATTTGGTATAAACATCAATTTTCATTTAGACTATCTATTTTTGTTTACAATGTGCATGGTAAAAGGTTATGCAATGGAAGGCTCTCAACAAAGAGAGACTAACTTCAATTCTACAACTCTATTCAATAATTTCTTTATGGTATCAGAGTATTGGTTATCCATGTGACAAGGCCCAAACGAGCCTGTACATGAGGGAGAGTTTAAAATAATGGAATCCACTCTATCCCACATCGCCTAAATAGAAGGCTTGCTATCGATTCATATATCTGTATTGGGACCTCTACCTACAAGCTTAGACTTTTAGGCTTTTAGGTTGTCAATAGAAGGCTTTTAGGTTGAATTTGTGGATTAGTTTATAGAAGTGCAGGAGCCGGATGCCTCACCATCAAAGCATATATATTCAAGTCCATTTCCTCCTACAACCAATGAAGATGGATCATCTCTAGCTATTGACAGCATGAAACCAAGCAATGACTCTACATAATCTTCCTCAAATATGGACCATGCAAATGAAGTAATAACCCCAATATTACTTAATCCTTATGCTTCACAACCTATTGAAACTTCTAGATCAGCAACCCCAACTCACACTAACCGAGGAAGGTGTCCATGATGGTATAGTCCCAACTCCAAATGTCACCACTAGTTCTACCCCATATTTCTAAATAGTTACCAGAAAAAGCCACGGCATCATAAAGCCAAACCTAAAATGTTTTAACAATGATTATTGTTTAACCACCTTCATCTTGCATGTAGAACCAAAAACTGTAAAATTAACCCTCAAACACACAGGATAGAAAGCCGCGATGCTTGAAGAAATCAACGCGCTTGATCAAAATCAAATGTGGGACCTTATTCCTTGAGAATCACACATGAACGTTACTGGATGCAAATGGGTGTTCAAAACCAAAACCAAAGCTGATGGATCATTGGAACGATTAAAAGTTAGACTTGTTGCTAAGGGTTATAGCCAAGTCTCAGGAGTGGATTTCCCAGAAACATTTTCACTTGTTATTAAACCTGCCACAATTCGGATAATTCTCACCGTTGCATTAGCGCATAATTGGTAAATTCGACAACTTGATGCCAAGAATGCATTTCTCCATGGCACACTAAGTGAACCAGTGTTTATGGAGCAATCCCCAGGGTTTCAACATTCTACTCACCCAGATTATGTGTGTTTCCTAAAGAAGGCTCTTTATAGACTTCGTCAAGCACCACGAGCTTGGTTTGACAAGTTCAGCTCCTTTTTATTGAGATTGGGATTCTTATGCATCACTGTAATTCCTTCACTTTTTGTTTGGCATTCTCAATTCGGCACTGTATTGCTTTTGCTTTACGTAGATGATATAATTCTCATTAGGTCTAATCCAGTATTTCTTTATCATTTTATTGATAGGTTGGGTAGGGAGTTCTCTATGAAAGATCTTGGATAGCTGCTGTTAGCCCTAAGGTCAATATCATTAATCATATTTTGATGATCAACAAACATTACTTTAGTTACTAACAAGTAGTTAAGTGTTTTTGTCTCCATAGAATCAAAGACATATCTTGTTGGCGCTTATCAACAAATCCCAAGCTTCTCAATTGTGCAAATATTCAAATTCATTGGATCATAAAGCTTATGGAAATCATCTCGAAGCCATTCCTTGAAGACCTTTGAAGTCAAGATGTTTAGGAGTTATATGTAAGGCAACTCAATTGGTTAAACTTACATAGCTCAAGATAAAATGTTTTCTCACTTTGCATTAGCATTCATTCTCTAGAAAATTTGTAAAAAGCTTTGTAACTTAGTGAAAAATGCTTTTGGATGTTTAGTTAATTACTTTAGATGTTAGAATTTGATTTGGACTTAAGAATATCAATTTATTAGCTTGAGAACATGCCTAGTCGACTAACCCCTTAGTTCTAGTCAACTAAATATGGTCCAGTAGCTAAAACTATGGAAAATCTTAGTCTAATCGACTAAACATGTTGAGTAGTCGACTAACAAGTCTTCTAGTCGACTAATCCTTTTGTCCAGTCGACTAAAAGCTGTCCAGTAGCTATTGTTTTGAAATGCAGAAGAGCTAGTTAACTAACCGTGCCCGGAAAATTTCCTAAACTGGTTTTTACTTAACTAGTCGACTAATCAATCCTTGCCTAGTCGACTAACCGAGCCCGGGAACTCAAATGCTTTGAAATTTTAACTGGCTAGTCGACTAATCACCTTGTTTAGTCGACTAAGGCTTTTGCAAATACAAAACGACTCTTCCTCTTTAGGAAAATGAAGCATTTATTATGGCCTGTTGTTCCCCTCTCCTCCAATGTGATTCAAGGGAGTTTCAAACGGCCATTTCAGACATAATCCAATATAAATAGAGGTAAACTTTTCATTTATTGCTATCAATCCAATACTTGTCAATATCATTCATTGCAAGCATTCATCATTCAAATCTTTCTTTTACAAATCCTTCAACTATTCTTGTTAATTATTTAAGAGGCTATTAGTTGAACTTATACTTGTGTAAATCAGCTTGTTGAAGCATTTATTGTACACAACCAACTCTTGAGATTGTATTAAGTGCTCTTTGTGAGGCTTGTGAGAGTGTTCTTTGTGAACACCATTGAGTGTTCTTTGTGAGCACTGTCAAGTGTTCTTTGCGAACACTTGAGAAAGTTCTTTGTAAGCTTTGGTAAGAGTCTTCCACCCGTGAAAGAAGGCAGTGTAAAGGTTTCTCTACCTTGAAAGAGTTATCCTTAATAAATTATAGAATCCTTGAGCACTCTGCTCAAGGAGTAGATGTAGGCGAGCCGAACCACGTTAAATCGTTGTGTTTGATTTCTCTCTCCCTCACTCATTTCAATTAATTGTTCATATATATTTGCTTCTGCTGAAATTAATTGAACCTAAATTTTATTTGGTAATATTTGATTAAAGTTTTCCATAAACCTTATTCACCCCCCTCTAGGGTTATATATTTGGGACAACAGTTGCATTATTTCCTTGGTATCTCTGCTTAAGAGTTTAATAGTGGTCCCTTTCTCACACAATCCAAGTATGCTCTTGAGCTTCTATCTTTTACAAATTTGGAGGGATGCAAACCTGTGTCTACACACATGACAACTAAGCTACAAGACATTTGTGACAGCGATAAACTCTTCTTAGATCCTCATTTTTATCACAGTATTGTGCGTGGACTTCAATATTTAACCTTTACAAAACCAGACCTCACATTTAGCGTAAATTATGTTTGCCAATTTATGCATAATCCCACTATTCTCCATTTTCAAATGGTGAAGAGGATCCTTCGATATGTTCACGGTACAATTAATCATGGTATTAGACTCTTGCACAATACTCCATTAAATTTGTATGGATTCTCATATGCCGATTGGGCTGGTTGCCGCTTAACTCGACGATCTACCATGGGATTTTGTACATATCTTGGAGGTAATTGCTTGTCATGTTGTGCTAAGAAACAACAGATACTGGCCTGATCTTCTGCCGAAGCTGAATATCGAGCCCCTGCTTCTACAGCAGCGAAACTTACTTGGATCTCATTCATACTTCGAGATATTAGTCTTTATCTGCATCATCCTCCGATACTCTTTTTTAATAACATCTCTGCACTGCATATGACCATAAAACTAGTTTTCCATGCACGGACAAAGCACATTAAGATTGATTATCACTTTGTATGAGAGAAAGTGGCTCATGGTTCTCTTATTACTCGCTTTGTGTCTTCCCCTCACCAGGTGGCTGATATTTTTACTAAGCCCTTACCACGTCATTCTCTTGCAACATTGAAAGCCAAACTGGGTCTTTGGTCTCCACCCACACCCAGCTTGAGGGGCTATAGAGGATAGAAAAAATCTAAAAAAATATAAGCAATACAACTGCGGATACTAGCCATTCAAATCCTAAGTTGACTATAAAAGAGTTGAAGTAATTCTAGAATAAATCAGTGGAAAGGCTAGTGTAATTTGATTTTATTCTTTGAATATATTTTTAGTAAAATATCAAAACTTTTTAGGAAAGTTCTAAATTGTATAATTGTAATCCCATTATAATAGGTTATGCAATAGAAGGCTCTCAACAATGAGAGAACCGACTTCAATTCTACAACTCTGCTCAATAATTTCTTTAGGTATCGATGGTAGCGAAATAATTTATTCTGTTAATGATGGTAGCATTTGGACTGATAGTCGTAGAATATGAATTAGGTTTTATTGAAATTAATTTTGAATATGTTCTTCTGCTTCCTCTTTTTTTTTTTTATCAAAAGGAAGAGAGAATATTAACCCACTAGGATAGTTTAAGTAGTAAAAAATTATGTCCGACCCAATGAAGCAACAGAGGTTCTGAAATTAAACCTTGATACTCTGGTAATTGGATGAATGACATTTGCAAATGATCTCATTTATAGATTAGCCTAAGCTCAAATTTAAGCAGGAATAGACCTAGAATATTTATGGGGAGGGGGAGAGAGAGAGAGAGAGAGAGAGAGATTATTTGAAAGAAGAAAAATATACCATTGAGAGGAATCCTACACCAACGTGTTGATTGACTAATTTTTAAAAACAATAAAAAAAGGGTTGTCCGTTACACTCTCTCTTACTAATGTCATATCATTTAATTTGTGTACATCTAAAAATAGAGATTTTATAATACTTTCGTGTCATGTGATTTAAAAAGTATAGTTTGAGTGATGGTTTACTTAATACTACTAAATAATTAATATATTCATCAAATGTTTATTTGAACATAATTTAAAGCTATTATTGAAAGAAAAAAGTGAATTATATATTACCCATTAAGGGTAGCTCACTTGGTAAGGGCGAACCTGAAATTGTGGGGCTAGGCGCACGGGTTGTGGGGTCAATTCTCCTTGAAAGTTATTTGAGGTGGGGAGGCAATGAGGAATTTATTTCTCATGAAAACCTCTAGTCCCGGCACAGAAGGCCTGCCTTTGACCGGACTGGGGCGGACCGTTGAACCCAAAAAAAAAAAAAAGTGAATTATATATTCATAAATCCCTAACATAAACGTTTTATATCGTTAGGTCCAAGAGTCTTTTTAATATAAAAAATAGGCAATGAAATTTGAAAATCTCAAGAATAATCTCATGGTATAAAGTTGTAAATTTAAAAAAAAAAAATTGAATAATTTTTCAAAATTCATGCATATCATATAACTTATTAAAAATATCATGCAAATTTTAATTAAAATTAGAATAAGTGCGCAGGATGAGAACAGGGACGACCTTGGGGGTAGGCCCAAGAGGCCATAGCCTAGGGCAATTTTGACAGTTTTAAGGGGCATCGTCTTGAGCTAAAGCCTCAGTATATATGTATTGTATAGGGCATCTCATTAGGCATTAGCCCAAACCTAAATCCCTAACATAAACATTTTATATCGTTAGGTCCAAGAGTCTTTTTAATATAAAAATAGGCAATGAAATTTGAAAATCTCAAGAATAATCACATGGTATAAAGTTGCAAAAAAAAAAAATTGAATAATTTTTCAAAATACATGCATATCATACAATTTATTAAAAATATCATGCAAATTTTAATTAAAATCAGAATAAGTGCGCAGGATGAGAATAAGGCCGACCCTGGGGGTAGGCCCAAGAGGCCATCGCCTAGGGCAATTTTGATAGTTTTTAGGGGCATCGTCTTGAGCTAAAGCCTCAATTTATATGTATTGTATGGGGCATCTCATTAGGCATTATCTCAAACCCAAAAGTTCTTAGCTCAACCTTGCAAAAAAAAAAAAAAAAGTACGAGTTTCTTGATTTGAGATAAACAAATTTTTTGGACAATGTTCTACAATTTAGTCTCTATTTTTTGTTGCATTTTTCTTTAGAATTTTAATTTTGTTGATTTCTTAGTAGCATTGTTCTATTTTTGTATAATACATTTATGGAAACTATAGTTGAATTATATTCATTTTAATGGAATTATATTCAAAAGTTGTAATCAAATTTTGTTTATTAAGGTAATTATATTTGTAATGATGATAAGAGGTTCAGGTGAGCCTATTAAAAATTCTCCTTGTGAATTGATTGTTAATTTGTTGCTTGTCTTGTTTATTTGTTCGATATATTTATAATAGTGATAGAAGGTTCGAGATGAGTCTATTCAAAACCCTCTTTATTAATTGATTGTTGTAGGTTTTGTTTATTTGCTTGATATATTTGTATTTGGGTAAGTTTATAGAAAACCTTCATTGTGAATTGATTGTTGCAGGTTTTGTTTATTTGTTTAATATATTTATAATCATGATAGGAATTTTGGGGTGAGCCTATTGAAAACCTCATTGTGAATTAATTGTTATATGTTTTCTTTATTAGTTTAAGGAAAATTTCATTTGTCATCCATTTCTATCCTGTCTCATGCATTTGACCAACTTGGAATTGGTATTTAGAGAAACCGACCATTGGATTTGATCTTCCACATAAACTTATCATGAACGCAAAAAAAAAAAAAAAAAATCACATTGATCCAATAGTTGGTTTTTGCAATAATGAAAAAAAATTGTAAAAAATAATGAAAAAATTGTGAAAACTGTCACAATCTATTTTTTGAAAAACTAACTGTTGGATCAATGTGATCTTTTACATTCTTGATATGTATAAGTGGAGTATCAAATTCAACGGTCAGCTTTTCAAAATAATTGTTTCAAATTCAGATGCATAAGGGAACACGAAAAGGGAGGACAAAAAGGGTGAACCTATTGAAAACCCTCTTTCTGAATTGATTATTATTGGTTTTAGTTTTTTTTTCTTCTTTTAAAAAAATATATATTTGTAATGGTGATAAGAGATTAGGGATGAATCTATTGAAAACTCTCTATGTGAATTGCTTGTTGTAGGTTATAAGTTATGAAAAATTAAAGTTCAAGAACTAAAATTTTATACAATTTTTTTTTTTTTCAATACATAATAAGGACAACATTTTAGAAATTCGCCTAGAGCATCCAAAATCCCATGACCAACCCTAAATGAGAATTGTGTGAATGATATTCTTGATTGCAAGGAAAAGAACACAGGACCAAAAATATTTAAACCACCCTTGGCTGAACCAAACAATTTCAATCATACATTTCAGGCTTTGGACTCATCCTCGCTCGCCAAGTCCCAAAGCCATGATGTGCCCGTTTGGATTGACAGTCACAAGCTGGAAAAGCAGCTTCTTAAAGCACTTCTGCAGTTTTAGCCCGTTTGGCAAACTTTAAAGCTGCTTCAAAATCACAAAAAAATGATTTTGGGAGAATCCGGTCCCAAGGTGATTCACAAGCTGCTTTTGTGATCTTATTATTGAAATACACATTTTTCCCTTTAACAATTAACTCCAACAAAATTTATTCCTTCCATATCCAACCCTTAACTCACTTTTATATTAATATTTATAAACCTTCACCCTTACCTTTTATATTAATATTTTAAATTTTAAATAAAATATTATTTATTACTTTATTATTAACTATATTTATATTATATTTATTTATAATTATAAATAAAATTATTTTTAATTTTATTGCAAAGGGTAATTGTGTCAATTCATAATTAAAAGCAACTTCTTCATATAATATCCAAATAGGTAGTAAAAGCACTTTTAGTGTCAAAAGCACTTTAAAATAGAGTATCCAAACGCAACTGACTTCTGATTCTGCTTTTTTAAATTCTACTTCTCTTTTACTTTTGGTTCTGCTTCTATTTTCAAACGGGCCCGGTAAGTAGGTTTCACTACAAGTACATTGGCACATGAACCACAAAATGATGTTTTTGCTTCGTAAACCACAAAACGTTGGTGGTGGTTCTAGAAAAAGAAAAAATCTGTGTCCACTGGACTTAGTGGACGGCGCAAGGAGACAAAGCTCCACCAATTCCACGTCAGGGAAAGCAACAGGATAAGATAGAAAGAGGAGGGGCATAATTGTCAATACAGATAAATGAAGCTGTGGAGGAAGGGTCCAGTCAACCGCGTCAACTCCGTGTGAAAGCAATTGATTAACTTGGACGTTCTCAATTATTGCACGATAAATCATACCGTATGGCCGTATGTGGGCCAGTCTTTATGTCATTATCAACCAGCAGGTCATGCTGTGAAAATACAAAATTATCCTAACATCCTTTTGAAGTATCCTCCATGTCCGAGAATACCTATTTTGATTTTTTTTAATACGATATTAAAATATTAACTACAACAAACATATTTACAAAATGCTAGCGCGAGGTCTTGAAATGGAGCAACTACACCAAAGCCCAACCAACCCTCTCTCAAATTGAGCTAACTTAAGTTGGTTAATATTCCTCAATTTATAATCCAGAAACTTTCTAGAACCATCCAAAATCCACTACGGGTTTTGATCATGGTTAATGCTTCTCCTATTTTCTTTTAGTGGCCCACATCTTGATGATCATCTACTTTTGTGAAAAATTATTCGATGTGCCGGTTATAAATTATCTCACTCACATATAATTTTCATTCATCATGTACATGTATATGTTTTCATACTTTTGATTGTTAATGGCCCATTACCAATTTATTATCCATTATATTAGTAGAACTTTTATAAAAAAGAGAGATAATTGTGGAAATGAGTTTCTTAGTTTATTGACTGTGTAAGCATCTTATTTTGTTAGGTTACCATGACCACTTAGAGAGGTACTATAAACAAAATACTTTGAAGATATACCACATGACATTACATGCATAGTAATACATACATTATAAATTATGGAGAAGTTTGAACTCATGTGTAGAATTATGTTCAAAATATATCTTTACGTATAAAAAATTTTAAATTAGAAGTGATCGTGACAAAAGTTGGGAGTCCGACCATAACTTTTGGTACAATTAATCACTTGTGATGTTTAACTTTTTCAACCATCCTATTTCCTATCAAGTTATCTAGAAGTAATTATCATCTTATCTTATCTTCCAGATCAAGTACTTAAATATCTAGCTTTTAAATTAATTATCGCAAATCCACATGATGCACTTTATTTATCAATTAATGAGGTCTCGTCTTATAAATTATAATTGCGAATAAAATTATTTTGATAAGATGATTTTGACCATTTCATTTCAATTAAATTATGGGGATAGAATATGTATAATTATAGAATGATTAAAAATGTTAGATTGAATAAAATTTTGAGTTACAAAAGTGATTTTTGGCAAAGCTTTTTTTGTTTTTTTATACTTTATATATCGGTTCGACTCATGAGGACTTATATCTGGAACTTCAAGACTCAAAATCTAGAGAAATGACAAGTAGTTTACACCTCACTGACTAGGCAAAGCTAATTCCAATAGGCCTTGGATTCATATCTATTTTTTGAATCTATCTACTTTAGTAAAATGTACAACCATTAGGATCCAAGCTCTCTAATGGTGTACAATCTTTTTTTTTTTTTCTTTTTTAATATCCTCTCTCTATCTCCTTCTTTCCCCAAACGAAACATAAGTTTCTATGCACTTTCATATGTCTTGGAGAAAAATAGTCCCATCCAAAATTAGATCAAAATTTGGATCAAGTTTTAGATATAATCCAATGCATTTTGCATTAAGTTTTGGATCCACCATTGAAACATCATCTTTTGCATCTAGATGCAAAAAACGGATTTGCATCCCTTTTGAATATAACATTCGAGATGCCCTTAGTATGTTAAAGTAGAATTGACCCTAAATGATACCATCATAGGAATATAAATGTATTTTCCTTAAAAATAGATTTTTTTTTTTTAATAAATTTTTTACTTTTCATCAAATTATAGAACTTATCTATATCTTAATTTGAAATACTACAGAGTAGGAATGCTAACGTCAGGTTGACTGATGACCTCAATTACAACCATTTGCACAATATATCTTGAAAAACTGACCGTTGGGTTTGATACCCATCTTATGTATGTAATGTCTGCCAAAAATCACAGTGATCCAATAGTTTGTTTTAGAAAAATATCAGTGTAAAAAATTGTGATTTTTTTGTTCTTTAAAATATCATCATTTTTTCATCGTCTGTTTTTTTTTTTAAATAGACCGTTGGATCACTATGATTTTTGGTCGACATGAGATATATAGAAGGGTATTAAATCCAACGGTTGACTTTTCAAAATATACGGTGCAAATTATTATAATTAAAATGACCTGATGTAACTTGTATCAGCGGACCTAACCTTAGCATTCCTGTAACAAAGAGATATTTTCAGAAGTGATGGATTTTTCTTAAAAATTGTTAATAAGGGTTGAAATTCTAAAAAAGGAAATAATAATAATAACAAAATATTAAAAGCAAAATTTAGTAATCTCACACAAAAGACCAGGTAAAGGCCATTTTAGTAAAAAGGGAATGTTAATAAAATTATACACCACTAAAGAAGCGCAGCCACGGAACGTGCAATTGTGTGGAGCAGATACCCGTTCGGACCCACACTATCCTCTGTGGGTCCCACTTTCTCTGTCATACTTCCTCTCCCATAATCCTCCTCTGCACTGCAACTGCAACGCATCCTTCCCTGTTCCCTCAACTCTGCAATCTACGATACATACAGATTACAGAGTTATATAAATATAAATATAAATACAATCTAAATACACAAATATCAATTACATTTGAAGAAGTTCGCCACCGGAGAAAGAGAAAGAGAAAGATGAGCGCGAAGGTACCGGCGACGCGCACGCGAGTGGGGAAATACGAAATCGGTAAAACTCTGGGTGAGGGAAGCTTCGCGAAGGTGAAGTTCGCAAAGAACGTTGAGACCGGCGATAACGTAGCCATCAAAATCGTCGACCGCGATAAAGTTCTCCGTCACAAGATGGTTGAACAGGTTAAGTTTCTTTTCCATGATCGTCATTGAAATTTTGAATCAATTTCTCCTGGTTTTGTGTTTTATCATCATCTATAATCATTCAATGATTTAGGACTATGCTTGTGCATAATATTATGACATTTTAATCCAAATCATACGAACCAAGATCACTTGGCCAAAAAACTTCAAAGTTTATGAAATGTGCCGAGTTTAGGTCCTTACACATTTAGCCATTTAGGATGGTAACAGATAATTGATAGGTTGCTTAGTTATTTATGATTGTATTGAGCTTTTGTTTTGGTCATTGATGATGGAATATTAATATTTAAATCTCTCTTCAAGTGTGCTTGTTATATGTGGATAATCTCAACTTTATCTTTTGCAATTTAAAAATAATACTGTAATAAAAAGAAGGAACAGCTCGTATTTTATCGTTTTATGGATAAAAAGTATAATTTGTGTTCTGTGTGTAAATGGGTTTTACTTTTTGGCCATCGATGAAATAATAGTAATATATTAAAATTTTCTTTAAGTGTGCTTGTTATATGTGAACAATCTTAACCTTATTTTTTGCAATTTAAAAATAATACGGAGTACTCTAATAAAAAGAAGGGACAAAAGATATTTTATGGACAATGTAAACGGGTTTTTACTCTTTATTTCATTTTTTTTTTTTATAATGGTTGTTAATGGCAGATAAAAAGAGAAATATCAACGATGAAGGTGATCAACCATCCAAATGTTGTTAAAGTCTTCGAGGTACTGTGGGGTTCCCTTCCTTTTTAAGTTTTATTGTATACTTTGCTTAAAGTTTCTTTTGTTAGTTCTATAATGAAAACAATTTGATCTTGTTCAATTATTGGTGTTTAAACTAATTATACGGCTTTGCATGTTTAAAATTTGATCCTGTTGATTATTGTTGTTTAAACTAATGGTCTTGCATGTTTTTGTCTATTAAAACGAATGGTTGGGACCTGGACAATTAGGATCTTGAAAATAATATAATTTTGGGCTTCTGAGAAATGGCCTAAGACGTGTCTCCTATTTATTACATGATATCATGTGGAAATATTTCTTTGTTTTGCAATGGAACAGAAAGAGAGAAGGGTGGGAGAAGAAAAAAAGGGTTTAGGGACAATTTTGAAGCATTTTATTTGACGGTGCGCAGATGGATGGTTTGAAAGCGTAACGTGGTATTAGTATAGGACTGATTTAAAGTATTTTAAAGTAAAGAGCACTAAAATGAAATCTGACATTAACTTTAAGGGTGTTTTCTCTAATTTACCCTATTCATAACAACTATATATTTATATTCTGCATTGGACATAATAAACTAGATGCTCAGCTTCCGTCACGACAATATATTATTCAGGGATTTTGATTCATCTGGTTGTACTGGTTAATCTGCATTTCCTCTGTGATTTTGCGTAGGTTATGGCCAGCAAAACAAAGATCTATATTGTGCTCGAGTTTGTTGATGGAGGCGAGCTCTTCGACAAAATTGTAAGCCATTGTTGTCTTGAATTCATGTTGCATCAGAATGTCTAAGTTCATGTACATGTGATAAATTCTGAAGTGCTCTGCATGCAAGTGTGAGATTCATGCTGCTTTTCCTCTATGGTCAAACATACATGTTTTATTGTAGGTACATGTATGTGTGAACTGTGGGCATTCAGTTGTGTTTTTGCACAGGAAACATTCACTTATTGGCTCTTTGATTCCTAGGCCACTCATGGGAGACTAAAAGAGGACGAGGCCAGGAGATATTTCCAGCAGCTCATTAATACAGTGGATTACTGTCACAGTAGAGGCGTGTACCATAGAGATTTAAAGGTTTAATAAACTTCGTAAATATATTGTTTGATAGGTTTATTCTGGAATAGTCGTTTTGGTTGCTTTGGCTATTTGTCCAACCAGTAGTCTGATTCACGTAGAGCTCTCCATCTTTTGCAGCCAGAGAATCTACTTCTGGATTCATATGGTAATCTTAAAGTTTCAGACTTTGGATTGAGTGCATTTTCACAGCAAGTACGGGTAAGTATTGTGTAATTTTTGTGAAAATCTTTTAGTTCTACTTCATAAAAGAGTAGCATTTTCTGAGCATGTCTGCTTTAACAAATTGAACTTACATGTGTTGGTGCAAATATATAGAAAAAGTAGCATCTAGTCAATGGTGCTGTGTAATATATCCCTCACTGAGATCAGCATATTCAATAGAAATAGCTAAGAATCTAAGATGATGGGTGCCTAGTCCTTGGAAGAATACCTAAAAGAATACTACCCTTCCATAATGTTATTATTTGTTTATCTCTAGTCTGTAAGGATTTGTTTGCTTCTTCATTGCTTATATTACCCTACCAATTTCTTATTTTCTTTTTAAAAAATAAAAAAAAAATAATGAAGTTTATACTGCTTTCCGCATTAATTATTATTGCCTAGACACTCTCTGGAGAATTGTTTTTGAGGCATGTTATCAATGCCTGGTTTACATTTGGCTCATGAAAATTTTAGAGGTTATCAACAAGGACTTCCTCTTCTAAGAGATATATGAAATGCCATCAACATGATAGCAAAATGAGAATGTGCGAACGTGATATATGAAATGCCATCCTAGAGTGAAGAGGTGGTCTGTGTGAATGTGCATACTTGCTGGGGGTGGAACCATGGAAGAGTTGAGGTGAAACCATGAAGGCCTGGTAATATTGCGTCACTGGAAGAGCTACAAATTTGCAGGATGCATGATTTGCCATCAAAGCATATCACTGCTATGGGAATGGGAGAGGTTCAATATTTAATTTGTGTCATTGTAGGTCATGCACCTACCTTTCCTGTGCATCAATCCGAATGTTTCTGTTGCAATGTGCTTGGCTTTAGGGGAGGTCTATTTGTAGCTCTGTTGTATCTCTGTTTTAGAAGTCTGTAAAACCACAAGTAGAGAATCTGTTGTGGACTTGAAGAGCCACTTAGAAACTTGATTTGATATTCGTGGATTGGATAGGTGCAGAATGGGATTGCTTAATTTCAACCCTATTGAGTCATAAATTAGTGACTTGGCTGAGTTAGAATATAGATCTATTGTATTTTGGAAGAAAACTCGGCAACTTTTCACTTTTGCCCAAGTTAACTCACCCACTAATCCACTTGACCTGCCTAGTGTTTCAAGTGAGTTGAGCTTTCCTATTGCAATTTTTTAATTGAGATTATGTTGCTAATTTCATTTGTATTTTTTCTGTTGTTGTATTAGGAAAACCCTCCCCCAAGTCTGTAATAATTCCTACTATTTGTCAACATGGCCATTTGAGCTTCTTTTCATTGTGGTTATTTTGTATAATTACCTGACATATGTTTACATGGGGCTTGCTCCTTAAATTTTGGTAATAGACATCTTGCTAGTTGTTACTTAAAAAAAAAAAAAAAAAATTAGAAAAAAGATAACACATTAGGGCATTACACACAATGAAGTTAGACCTTATCATTTTTTTTTTTTTTTTTTTTACCTCAGGCAGATGGGCTACTTCACACCGCCTGCGGGACCCCAAATTATGTTGCTCCTGAGGTATCAAGCTATGGCTTTTTTGAAGTAGAAGGTTGCGATGATCCAACTATTTCTATTGATTTCTTGCATTTGGCATTTTTGCTATCAGGTGATCAATGATAAAGGTTATGATGGCACATCATCTGATATTTGGTCTTGTGGGGTCATTCTCTATGTACTTATGGCTGGGTACTTGCCTTTTGATGAGCCAAATCTCATCTCTTTGTATAGGAAAGTAAGTATTTTCTATCACTGTTTACACTTTTCCAATGGGGAGCATGAAAATTCAGAAATTTATAAATAGTCTACTCAAATTTCAGATCCACAAGGCTGATTTCTCATGTCCTTCATGGTTTTCATCTGGTGCAAAGAAATTGATAAAGTGTATTCTTGATCCAAACCCTCTTACCGTAAGCTCCATAACAACTTTATGATTTGAATTTCATCTAGTCATTATGTTTTTTTTCTTCTACTTTATATCTTTTTGTATATTTATCATTCTTGGGTGTGGTTTGATGAGCATGTGCCTATGAAATCATATAATAGTTGCATTAATGTTTCATTGCATGTTATTAAAATAGTGGTTGCTTTTATTGCAGCGAATAACAATTCCTGAAATCTTAGAAAATGAGTGGTTCAAGAAAGGGTACAAACCGCCATTTTTTGAGAAGGAAGAGGATGTAAATCTTGATGATGTAGATGCGGCTTTCAATGTTTCGGAGGTAGAATGTTTCATTCACAGTTCTGCGTTTATTTCACTGAGCTGAGAGTTTATATAAAATGTATCAGATCCCAAATTTTTATTTAGATGCTTTAACCAATGATATTGTGAAATGGGACAGATAGAATATCCATTTTCTAGTTGTTCAAATCCGGACACTGTAAGTTATTGAAATTGGTTTGCACCCATGGAAGTACAAACTGACATTCTAGGAACCCCAAAAAGGAAATATGAGAAAAAGTCCCACCTGATGTTTGTATTTATTTGTATTCCAGGAACATCTTGTAACAGAAAAGAAGGAGAAACCTGTATCCATGAATGCATTCGAGCTCATATCCAGGTCACAGAGTTTCAACCTTGAGAGCTTGTTTGAGAAACAGATGGTATGCTTAATACTCTTTTTTCTTTTCTTTTTTTTTTTCCTTCTTTTTTTTTCCCCCCTTAAGTGGTCATGAATATTTGAATATTGATTGTGTTCTTATATACAATCCAAAGATGTTGTGTGAGTGGCTAGCGATGTGGCAATTGATGTTGAAGCCTAGTAAAGCGTGGAAGATTGAAAAACCAAGAATGTGCTGTAACCATGTCCTGGGATTGATAGGTTGATTATGTTCAGTTAAGAGAAGTCTCTGTCTCAGAACTGGTTGTGGGTGTGTCCTAGCTAGCAACAGTACCAAGCACCCAATCAATTAAGTAGATAATATAACATCCCATCTTATTTAGTGTTATGGAACATGAGCTTTGGCTCAATGGTTCGTGTATCTCCCTTTATGGGATGAGGTCCCAGGTTCATTTCTCATGGATGAGGTTCTTGGCCCGTTTGTTGCCCCCTCCCCGTTAACAACTAACCACTAATTCTACTGGTGTATATACTCTGGCATTCAAAAAAAAAAAAAAAAATCTTATTTAGTGTTATGAAGGTGGATCTTCACTTTCCCTTCTAATTGATGGTGAAAATAACTGCTGCTGACTTAATGCTTCTCTCTCTCTCTCTCTCTCTGTTTGGACTTCCAAAATATAGGGTCTTGTAAAGCGAGAAACACGGTTTACCTCCCAGTGCCCAGCAAATGAGATTATATCTAAAATCGAGGAAGCTGCAAAGCCTCTAGGTTTTAATGTTCGCAAGCATAACTACAAAGTAATGATTCCATCTCTCTCTTTGTAGCATATCTTGACATGACTTGTCTTACGGTCAACTAGTCTTCATTAAAAAAGTAAACATGCTACTCTGTATGTTTAGAAATATTATTTGAACTCATGCACATTTTATTTTAAACTATTCCAGATGAAGTTGCAAGGTGACAAAACTGGAAGGAAGGGCCACCTCTCTGTAGCTACAGAGGTACTGATTAATATTTGGTGAATGTAGATCTTTTTGCACTGCTCACCAAAGAAAAAATGGAAAAGGAAAGATATTTTTGCATTCTGTCAGTATGAAATGTTAATTCAAGGGATGAAGAAAGATTACATAGTTTCTATTTGCTTGTTGGGGATGTGGGTCATACATGGTCCAATTTCTTAAAAATTTCTAGGTTTGGTGCCCTCGTGATTTAACATGGTATTGTGATATGGCGAAGTCATTTTTGAGCATTTTATATCCTGGACTTCTTATTTTGAAATACAAAAGTGCAATCTTTTTAGCAAAAGAGGGACAAAACAGTTTGTGGTGTTTGGACACCAGACCAATAGGAAACTAACGTTGTCTGACATGGAAATTGGAATGAGCCCATTAAATTGGAATGAGCCTATATAGCATATCGTTTCAAAATACCTGGGTAATCGATTGCTTTTCAACTTTAGGTGTTTGAGGTGGCACCATCCCTTCACATGGTGGAGCTTCGGAAAACTGGTGGGGACACATTGGAGTTTCACAAGGTATGTCATAGTTTAATTGCTAAAATCTTTACTATGTTTTCATTTCAAGGAACCTTGTATTTTAAAGGCCTAGTTTACTATTGACTGATTTGGTTTCCCAATTCTCCAATCAAATGGTAGTTCTACAAAAGCTTCTCCTCGGGATTAAAAGATGTTGTGTGGAAATCTGAAGCGAATTCTGAAGAACTGAGGCCCTCTGATGCTCTCCCAAATTAAGGTGCTCTCTCTCTCTCTCTCTCTCTCTCTCTCTCTCTCTCTCTGTGTATGTGTGCGCGCGCTCTCTTTATTGCTGTGGAGAGCATATTTTATTCCTGACTCTTTGTTTGCTCTCACAGGTCATAACAGCAACTTTCTTGTTGGGTCCATTTCTTAATTGAACCTCCAGATTTGATTAGCCTTTGCACATTTATACAAGTGAATGTTGGTCCATGGAAGACATGGATGCATTCAGAAAATAGCAGTTTGTGTTAATTGGCATAGTTTAAAGTGGTCTATGGTAGGAAAATTTATGAATAAAATTCCTTACCAAGGGCCTTGGTTTCCTACATTTTTGTATGGGCTTTTTTTATTGGATTTTTGTTTCTTTCCATTTTCCTTACAATTATTATCTCAAACTGAACCCATTGAGTTTTAATAAACAGATTGCAGGTTATAGATAGGAGAAATCCTCCATTTGTTGCTGCAATGGAAGGAGGCATTTTCTCGTAACTCCTTGTGATTTGTTTAAAGAAAACCTTGCCCTATTTTTTGTGGGTAATGCCAGATTATAATTTTTACAGGGCTTATTATTTAATCAATACCTACTGTTTTATACATAAATGTAAAAATCACATGCAACAAAACTATTGCATATTGAATGGCAGCGAATGCATTTTGAATGGGCAATTGTTTGATAGACAAACAAGCCATCAGTTTTCATGTTAGGTGGATTCTATCGCTACCCTGTAGACCTTAAATATTTAGTATGGATCTGTTTAGGAGCAAAGCTGTCAATTGTTGACTCCAAATTGCAGGCCCAACCTAACCCTAGTTGTTTCTGTGCCAGATGTAGTAAAGTTTTTGGGTCTTGATTTAGTTAGTTGTACCAATTTGGGGAAATATTTGGATAAGTCCCTAAATCCAAATCCGTGGCGAAACTACCTTGGGGTATTCTCTACTATTTGTTAGCCTTTTTGGAATTACTAGTTGAGTTACCGGTGCTACGCACGGTGGTCAAAATGTGTTATCTTTTAAAGTTTTATAAATAGCAAAAGTACAAAATTATTGAGTACAATTTAATGTGACCACTTAACAATATAAGCATGTTAGAGTTGTATGGCCATAGTGTTTTATCTATATTTTCGACAGTAGAAAGCCATTCAAAGTTTAAATTACAAACTACCGAACTGTGCAAAATATTTTTCTCTCTGCTATGAAGGGCTTCCTACTGTGGAAAATTTCTGGGGGGGTTTTGCATAGAACCACCCGCTGGTTTCACGCACTCTTCTATTCTCTTATTTTTCTTTGTCGGTTCGCCAATTGATTGCAATAGTGCTGACCAGATATAAAAGTTTGAAATAGTAAAACTCACAAGATACACCGATTGCAATTTCATTGGAAAGAGCACAAATTGCAAAATTTGGATTGGAAGGAGCGCAAATTGCAAAAAATGGAGTGGAAACAGCAGCAATTTCAATTACAATTGAAAATTGCAATATGTGAATCTTCCCTTTTATCACAACGAGAAGAGAGAAAGACACAGAGTAAAGGCAAAATTGCAATTGATTGAACCAGTCAAATCAATCGTACCTGGAAGGAGTGGCAATTACAAACGATTTAGCACAAAAATTGAGCTGGCAATAGCAAAATTCCAAAAATTTGTAAAAATAGCAATATTTGAGTTGGCAATAAAAAAAATTGAAGTCAATTGAAAATTTCCAGTTGATTGCATATCAGGCTTTTTATGATATGTATAGAAATGATTAAGTCCATTTTTGATGTGTAATTAAAGGGGTGGTGTGAAGAATATGAAAACCTAATTAGCTTTGAAGATGAATTTAACTGATTTTATTTCACAACTAAAAATCTGTTTAGTCTTATAAAGAAAGTAAGATATAAATATAGTTATTTTTTTATAAAAAAAATTAATTCTTTTTTTCGAATCAAATACAAGTTAAGAAAAATGATTCAAAAATCTTTGAGTTTTGAGCTTTATACCATAGGGTGGTCTAATTTCATATTATGAGCTCCTTAAGTTTTCCTTTTTTTTCTTTTTCATTCGTAATGTTAAAAAGACCATTCGACCTAATGGTATAAGTTGTTCATGTTATGAGTATAAGTTCTTCATTTAAAATCAAAGACCATGCTTGGTATGCGGGATATAGGATCATGTTTGGTGGCATTATTTAAGAATAGAATAAGTTATCTAGTGGATTATTATATTCTCTATATGGAGGATAAAATAATCCCAAGATAAAGGTAATATTATTTTATCCTGGAATAAAAAAATCAAATTTTAAAAAATATGGTTTAAGAACAATTATTCCTTTGCCAAAAAACTTACCCATTTTGTATAAAAGAATGGTGGAAAATTTGAAAATATAACCTATCCACCACCACCCAACCACCATGCCATCAGCACCATACACCCACCCGGCCACCACTACCACTACTACTATCACATTGAAGAGCTCCACTCACACATCACCCACAACCACCAACACCACCACCCACCACCCCCCCCCCCCCCCCCCCACACGCCTCCACCCCTATGATCACCAATACCTCCACCACCACTAACAACCATCAACACACGTTACCATTGCCACCACAATCACCACCACCCACAACCACTACCACCACTACCACCACCACCCCACCTTACCTCACCTCCACCTCTATGATAATCACTACCTTCACCACCAGCCCACCTCCTCCTTCACCTCCCACCTCTACGCCTATGATCACCACTACCTCCACCACCACTCACAACCACCAACACACATAACCATTGCCACCACCATCGCCACCACCCCACAACCACTACCACCATTCCACCCCACCCCACCTCCACCTCTACAATAACCACTACCTTCACCACCAGCCCACATTATCACTGCCACCACCATCACCACCCACCCATCCACCCAAACATAATAACCACCGGCAACACCCATCCAACCACTACCACCACCACTACCCCCAATAGCATCCACTCGCCCATCACCACCACCATCACTCATCTACCATCACTACTATTATGTTTAACCAATTAAATAAGAAAATTTACAAATGAAGAAATTTTAAATCTTTTCATTTTAAATATTAGAGATACTTTTTGAACAAAGTAGAAAAATGTTCATTACATGGCATTACAATATTACGTATAAAATATTTTATAGAAATTGCATAACAATTTCCAGTATTAATTATATCCAAACATGTACCAAATACAAACGCGGGATATGTAGAGATAAGCTGAGGTATATAATTATCCGGTGGGAAAGCTTCTCCCACCTAATCCTATCGAATTCGGTCTTTTAATTCAGTGTGCCAAACTTGGCCTAATAATAAGAAGAGATTAGACTTAGTTTGATCCCATTTTCAAAACTTTCAAACTGGCCTATATATATATATATATATATATATATATATATATCCGGGGCAGATGATTATTGAAGAAGTGAACGGGGATGATTACGTCTCTGAACAATAGTGCTAAGAATTCTTCGCGTCAACTGTAATTAATCATGTGGAAGCCTTTGGATATGGGGTTTGTTAAAATTAATGTTGATGGAAGCTCAAAAAGGTAGTCCAGGTGGGTGCAACCGTGCAAGGGGTTCTAACTTTTAATTTGAGATGCTAATGGATATTGAGAGGCTGGCATCTACTTTCTAGGCTAAAGTTGTGGGCAGGCCTTGTATCATGGCATGAAGTTGGCATGGAATCATGGGGTGTGATAAAGTTGTGGTAGATTTTGACTCTTAACTGTTGATGATGGATGTTCAATGAGGCTGTGTTTGAGATTTCGAGCATTATCTATATTTTGAGTTTGAAATAAACAATTACGTACACTCAAAATCAACAAATATAGTGAAGGAGTTACGTAAATAAGAGATGAATGAGATCCCACCGTTCATTTTTGTTTTTTGTTTTTGTCTTTTTTATTTTCCTTCTTCTCTCTGTTTCGTTTTCAAAGAAAATTTTGGATACACATGGGTATATAAACCTAACCGGTTTAAAGTTCTATTTGTTGAGATTTTCAAAGGAAATTTTGTTGAAACGCGCAGGTCTTAGTCATTTTGATGGAAAAGCCAATATCAGCCATTGAATTTCCTCAAAAGTGAGGTGGCTTCATCCTAAACAAACCCTCCATAAACCCAAGTTACTTTCTATCCCTGCAGAGGATCCAGACGATCTAATTACTCCATCACGTGGAAAATTTAGTCTTTCTTCGGATAACGAAAAAAGAAAAGGGAAAGAAAAGAGAAGTAATTTTAAAAATTTATTTTAATATTTTTATTTATTTTTTATTTTTTACTCTTTTAAGAATCCAAACAAAGTTTTTAGGGATTTTTTAAAATCACCTTGAGCAGGAAACATAGCTTATGTGTGCAGAAAGAAAAAGAAAAAAACAAAAAGAAATATATAGAAGTGGAAGGTTCCATATATTAAGGTCGCGTTTGGCATAACTTCTTACAAATATAAGTCATTTTAAAAAAAATAGTTTTTGTGTCTAAAAATGTGTACATTATTTTTTCTACAAATATGAATTTTTTAAAAGCAATTTTTTTTTTACTTCTCCTGTATGAACTTTCCACAACCTTACTGCTTCCAATTATTTACTGTCCTAAACGGATAGAGGTAAGAAAATTGGCACCAGTTTAAAAGAGGCAATTTGATTTGATACTAACAAGATATGATGTTTTAAAGATACGTGGCAAATTTGAATTTGCCCACACTATTCTGCTTAAGGATTTTAGGTTGATTGAAACTTGAAAGGCTATACTGACAGCTACCCTGATGGATATAGGAAACCCACAATTGTCAATTCAAATTTCAAACTTGAAAAGTATAGGCGTCATGGTCCTTTTCCAGCTACACCACACCCACGTTAGCCATCTCACGGATCTTTCTTGTTTTTAATATTAGTTTCCCAAAAGAGCTGGCAATTTTGATTGTACCTAGCCCTGCCTGCACCCACCAAATCTGGCCTAGTTTTGAAATAATCAAAATTTTCAGGGGCGCAATTGCCCCCTGAACTATTTTTTCTAAAAAATATTTTATACTCTATAAATTTCTAAAATTAAGAATTTGTCACCTCTAAATTTCTTATAACCCTTTCACTTTACTTTCCTATCTCACTTCTTTTAAAAAAATATATTTTCCCCACCCTATAAAAGCCTTAACCCCAACCTAATATTTTCAAAATATAGAATCTTGTCAAGGACAATTGAAAATATATTGAATTGAAATATATATAATTCTACCACATATCAATGAACATACATGCTATTATAAGGTGTACCTTATGCAAAGTCGCGTAAGGTAGTCTATATAGGGTCAATTGCATAATATATTTTGAAAAACTGATGTTGGATTAGATGAACTACTTATGAATTTTTTTGTTTGTCAAAACAGTTAGTTTTTGAAAAAACCCAACTGGAAAAAGTGGTAATATTATAAATAACAAAAAATTCACGAGTTTTCAGTGTGATATTTTTCAGAAACTAACAGCTATATCATTGTGATTTTTGACGAACATGAAATTTATAAGTAATTTATCTAAAACGATGAGTTTTTCAAAATTTACACTACAAAAAAGATGAGCAATTGAGACTGAAACCAAACCGTCCCTAACAGAGACAGAAATTCGTCCCAAACTACAATTTGGGACGGTTCAAAGTCGTCCCAATTGCTACCGTCACAAATGGGATTTTTGAGACGGAAATCATCTTTTCGTCCCAATTTTTTTTTGCGACGGTTTCTTCCGTCCCAAAGTCAATTCGGTTAATAAGTAGATAACCAAATTTGTGACGGTTTTTTCCGTCCCAATTTTTTTTTTGAGACGGTTTCATCCGTCCCAAAGTAAATCCGGTTCATGTTGATAACCAACTTTGCGACGGTTTTTATCCGTCCCTAAATAGTATTTGCGACGGTTTCTCATCCGTCCCTATCAACTTTGTTTTCTTGCTAAAAAATTTGCGACGGATTATTTTCCGTCCCTAAATACCATTTGTGACGATTTTTAATCCGTCCCTATCTATCATCCATCATCCGTTCTAGCTAACAGCTTTGCGACGATTTCTAATCCGTCCCTAAATTCTATTTTTGACGATTTTACATTTTCTCCTAGCAAAAAAAATTTTGCGACGATTTGAAATCCGTCCTACCACATTCTCGTCTAACAAAAAAAATTTGCGACGGTTTGAAATCCGTCCTTACCATATGTGATCCATTCCTTTTGTCATTTATTTTTAAATAATACCCCTGTATTATATAGTTTTAAAAATACTTTTAAAACAATATATCCATATAAAATAAAATGCCACAAAATCATATATATCTATATAAAATAAAATGGATAAAAGTTGGTGTGCTAGTTAAAAGTTGTACATTTATTCATTAATTATAAGTGTAGACAATTAAATATAACCTATTTGTGCATTCATTCAATAACTATAAAATCAAATATAAGTGTACACAATCGAACTAATATTTCATTGTGCATTCATTCATTAACTATAAGTATAGACAATCGGAACGATATTTCATCATGCACCTAGTTAAAAGTTGTAATATAACCATGTAAAATAAAATGCCACCTGATTCATTAGCATTGTAATTGTTTTGAATGAATTGACAATGTTTACATATCTGTACTAAAATGATATGTAAGAGAAGTTGAAATATAGCATTTCTCAATGTCACTGCAACCCGCATAAAAAATTGTCACTGCAAAAGAACATAAAAAATTGTTAGTCATTCATCAAAAATGGATGTTTTACACTAAATGCACACAACCATCTCCAAGGGCCTAAATGTGGGTGAGTCCCATAAAAA
>JAESVK010000717.1:596144-607196 GCA_017140935.1 Hamamelis virginiana | reverse complement strand
ACACAACCATCTCCAAGGGCCTAAATGTGGGTGAGTCCCATAAAAAATAAACTCTCAATATAAGCACATAACAATATAGATATGAACAGGATCAGAAATTGAAGAGGTAAGATTGACCAACTTCTCTATAGTTTTAGCCTTAAATCAAGGTCTAACGACATTAGTTTTTAACATTTTCAAATGGAAAATTCAATAAGGTGACTCAAATGAATCATGGATTTTATATAAAACTATAGAGAAGTGTAATGGTTTCACTTCATTCTACACGATTTGCGATGCTCCACTAGAAATGAGTATAGCAGTACAGCAGTAACAATAGCACTTCAGTAGCATATAACAGCAACAGCAGTAAATCAGTAGGCAAATGAATAGCATCAGTAGCACTTCAGTAGCATAAAACAGCAGCAAATCAGTAGGCATAGGCAGCTGCAACAGTACTAGCTAGTGGAAAGAAATACTGATTAACCTTTGTTCTTTGAGTTTTCAAGAAGGATTTAAAAATGAATCATTCAATGCATTCATTGATCTTAACAATTGGTGAAGATCATAATGACTATACCAGCTTTGAAACTGCGATATCTACTCCAAGAGGGACTTTTATTTACCATGGATTCAAGAGGTGAGAAAAAAAATTTAGGGATGATGATTTTAGATAGTCATATATTTAATTATATTTTCCTTGGAAGTTTTCAATTAATTAATTGAAAGATACAATGATGGATTTATATAGTGAAATTGAATTGAAAAGCCCAAAGGTATTAGCTTCATGAATGGAAGTCCAGAAATTTTGTGCAACTAATATCTATACTATTCTTGCAGGCATTTATATTAAATTAAATATAATGTAGTTTAATAAACTGAAAAGAACCCAGTAAGTCATGCAATCACGCATAAAGAAAACGGTAGATGAAACTTGTGGCTAACCTATTTGTAATTGTAGAGTTTGTGAAGGTGCTTCACATCTACGAAACAATAGAATTCAAAGAGTGTTAGAATCTAGAAAATGTATTTGGCTAGACTGATGTTTCCAAAATGAATCATGAAATTAAATAGAACTAGATTGTTATATTTACATACCGAACACTTTTAAACATTGCCATAATGTGGTATAGATATAGATACATAGAGATAGATATAGATGCATCCCATTTCCATAATGTTTTGCACATCTAAGAGTATTTTTACTAGCTTAGAGATCATTTTTACTAGCTTACTAGCATATAACAGCAACAAATCAATAGGCATAGGCAGCTGCAACAGTAGTTAATATTCAGTCACAACTCACAACTTCAGTAACTTTAGTAATTCACAGCAGCCACTACTCATTAACTTTGTTTTTCCGATTCTCAAAGCTATATAACTGTGTTTCGTAACTGAAATTATAAACATGGCAGCCACTACTCATTGACATTCATAACTTAGTAATTCACAGCAGCCACTACTCATTGACATTCATAACTTACTCATCCCCTCCTATTTCATGTTTCAGCTACAAAACAAAAAAGAAAAAGGAACTGACAAAAGGAGTACAAATAATATAACATGGCAGCCCACACCATAATATGACAGTAACAATTAGGCCGCACAAGAACACATGTCTAGAAGATGAACAAGTGATCAAGCTTGCAGAACTCATATATGAAAGCCTCCAACCAAATTGAAACAAGCAAAATACTTGTTAACTAGTCATAATGGTTTGCCTATATTGTGCAAGTGTCTCATACAGAATTCTGGAAACCATTCTTCAACTACTTTAAAATCCACATAATTTTCCATTTCCTGGGACATTCCATTTTAGAACAAAATGCATTATAAAACATCTACAGTATATTGTTGTATGTACTATGTAATAGCATCTACAGAAATGCAGTTGACACACCTACAGTATGAACGAAAAGCATACCTGAGTTAGTTGCCTACTTTCATGGTTTCCTCGCAAAAGAGTAATGTTAGCTGGGAATCTGTAAACAAACAAGAAGTCCAAAAACAAAAAGGAGCAATGTTAGCTACTCTAAAGAAGATATTAAACCTACACTTGGAATATTTGATAGCAAATATGAAACAAATTTTTTATTTTTTTATCGAGTAAAGACCTTTGTTGATGAGAATGAATAAAAGGGCATACAACCCAGTACATGCATGCAAGGTATACAAGACAAATTTTTTATGTACTAATCTAGCTTCCAAATTCTCAACAATGAACTCAACACCAGCAAATGTTTAGTTGCTGCTATTTTACTTTGTGACAGTCTAGTCACTCTAGCTTTTCTCTAGAGTTTGTTACAACTAAAAGATTCTCTAGATGGAAATTATCATTGGAATCAGTTTTCAGATTTGATTTTTGAAATGTATTGCTTAGAAAAAGAGCATTTCCAATTCCTAGAGGTCTCTCAACAAAGAATCAAAGATAATGATAAGTCCAAACTGTAATTTTACAGAACTAATATACGTACTTAATTCAAGTTCACACCTAATTCACAGAGAGTTTAAGGTTGGAATGAATTCGGCACTATGGTCTCATCTGAATCTGAAGATTGAGGACGGCTACGGAAAGGGGGCTCGGATAAACCCTGAGCTAGCAACTCTGAAATCGAGGGCGGAGTCCTTACCAATGCAGCGATCATACTAGCCTGTTCTTTTTGTGCTCGCATTATATCAGCCAATTGTTCTTTGACGAGCATCATCTCCTGACTGTGCTTCTCCTCAATGCGAGCAATCTCTTGACTGTGCTTCTCCTCAATGCGAGCAGTCTCCTTCTCAGCCGATTCAGCCCTAGCCAATGCCTCAGAAGCCACAGTCTCGTACTGCCGACGAGCTATAGTCCCTGGGGGAATCATTCCCACAAGGGGTATACGTCCATGTCCTACATTCCCCATCACTTCAAGTAAAGCCTTATCTCGGGCAGTAGCCTCTAGTGTCCCCTCTGGCATCATGCTCACTTGTACTTCCATATCCGACTGCATTATTTATCATGTTATACACTAATTAAGGGAATAAAAAAAGGAATAGTCACAACAGAGATCAAAATGCCACACAAATATAATATGCCAAAAATCAACTTACCATTAGTCCCTGACAGTGGTCATCTAGTTGCGAACTATTCTTTGGGGTGTGTGTCTCAATAAAAAAATCTACCGTCGAGGGTGGCACTCCATCGCGGGCATTTGTCTACGAATTCATAAGTAAAGATATCAAAGTTGTTCTTTATGAATAGTAATTGAGTTAAAAATACTAGTTGAATTAGGTAAAAATAAATAAATAAAGCTTCACCATTTCCTTCATCTTTTGGGCGTAAGACTTCCTACCCACAGGATGATACATTTTAAGTTTCATGCAATTATCATGATTCTTTTGGCTCTTTAACTGCACATTACAAAGTAGTCCACAAAAATAATTATTTCAAATATTTCCATTACAAGAAAGTTTATATTAAAAATATAAAAATTTTCTATATTACCTTGCCCTCTTCACTCCTCCAATAGTTGACCAATCGCTTCCATTGGTCCCCATCAATGTCAGAAGGTCGATGCTCGAACTGTGCAACTATATCCATGTCATGACTATGCCAAGTTGTTTTAAGCCTATTCTTTGTAGATTTCCAACGTTCGTTGATCTTCGCCCTCAACCATTTCTCTGCTTGTGGACGATTATCAAACTCAAAGCGGGACTGCATATAAAAAGCAAAGTTTATAGCATATTTTACCTATTGAATGTGGAATTTATAAACACAAACTTGAGCAATACAAATTTATATTTCATACATCTATCTTATCCAATGCGTTTTGTTTATCCACCTCCAACACATCCTTCCATTTCAATGCGTCTAATGGGATTATGCTACCATTACTCACAATCCCCCCTATGTGTTCAACAAGTGCAGTGGTATTAGGATTATCGGCTTGTCCAAATTCATTAGTTGAAATTTTCAGCTTTCCACCCTCATCGTTTATCCTCCTTCTCAGACTTCTCCCTCTTCGCCTAGTACTCCCTGCATCTTATAGTATATAATCAACGTTAAACAATACCAATTAATTAGCACATAAAAGTAATATGAAGTGCACGGATTGTATTACAAGGTAAACTCCATTTTGCTAGGTTCTAAAAAGGCCAAAGCATTTTAATATTATTTACTTTTATTAATTATACCAAGCTTGCATACCTGATGTGCTTGGTGTAGGAATGTCTGTAGGTACAATTGGCGGTGGAATGTCAATAGGTACATTTGGAGGTGGAACGCTTGCGCGGGTTTCAGTCTGTGGAGGGCGTCGAGTTCGCATATTGAAAAATTCAGCCTATTCCGACATGCAACTAAAATCAACACAAAAAGGGTACTTGTTAGATAATTTCAAGAATTTTATGTAACAATGGTTTAAGAATCATAATCCTAACAGCGTATGGGATATTTATAAGCATCATATCACAATCTATATCAAAAAATAAAAAATAAAAAAGAAAGGAGCTGGTTTATGTTTTCTAAAGTTGTAACCATTGTAATGATCGGTCAGCTGATTAAAAACTGTGATACTTTCCAGTTTTTTTCTTTGAAGTATATGTAAGAGAGGTGCTTGTGCTGCAAATTGGGATTATTACTATTCTACCTTCATACTTTACACCTCAATGCAGAATTCTTTCCATAAAACTACAGCTGGTTTATGGAAAGATTCCAGCATTTTGCTATTATGATGAAACTACAGCTTCAACAGATTAATAAAATATTGGTGGAAAGTTGTACTGAAGGATGGACTGTGATTCCTTTTGTAGGAGTACTTTTGTATTGAGAAGTTGTTTAGATTATTAATGTGAAGATTGGCAAATCATCTGTTTCTCTCATGGTACTCATTTAGTGGGAAATTTCTCCTGACAACTCTCTATAGTGTGTGGGGTGGTGGGCCTGCTGAAGGCTCACAAAGGGATGACTTTTGGCTGGAAATGACAAATATTGGAGCACTTTTAGACATCTAGGGATGACAGTGGGTCAGGTTAACTGGGTAATCAGCCCCATCCTTTCCATTGGGACTGGTTCAGGATTAAGAAATCAGGGTCTTTGGGACTATAGTATAAAACCCAAGTGGGGTTCAGCCAATTCAGGTTTGAGAAAGTATTTAACCACAATTGCCCACAAAGTTTTTGTTATCAGCAACTTCAGAGAGACATTTTTGTTAAGTAATGGAGACCCAATAAGTAAAGCAACAGCTGATCACTATTTTTGTACAAGGCACATATCACTCAAAAATTTGAGAACATGTTGCAGGCATGGAATAAAATATCTCCAATATGCTTGATATATCTATGGGTACCGATACAATATTATACTCGCATATCTTTACCGATATCTTGGTAAGTATCAATCTAAGGTGGAGATCATATTATTATATATACATCAAAACACGAGGGAAAACAAAATCCTGTGCATCACGCTACAATCAGAAGAGTTTCACTAAAAGGGCAGGATATCTCAATACATAGGCACAAGTTAAAGGAATGGACAAAAAAAAAAAATAACAAATTTTTTGACAATTTATCCAAAAATATAATGTAGATCCTTAATGAGACAAAATGAAGCCATCAATTAGTAGAAAGAACAGACAAGAGATGAGGAATAGCAGAAATGTTAAATGTTCCATGTGAAACCCAAAGGACATTCAATATAGATATGAACAGGATCAGAAAACTGTGATACTTTCCAGTTTTTTTCTTTGAAGTATATGTATGAGAGGTGCTTGTGCTGCAAATTGGGATTATTACTATTCTACCTTCATACTTTACACCTCAATGCAGAATTCTTTCCTCAAAACCCTGTCATCTTTCTTATTCTATTTTATTTTGATGTCTTAGAACTGTTACTTTCAATCCACGGCCTAGAACTCCACAAGAATCAGCACCCCATTGAATATCTAACTTAAAATAATCCTACCCGGTAACTTAAATAATTATAATGGATCCTTCAACTATGAGAGGAAAAGAAAAAAAGAAGGTAATCAAAGTACTTACCTATAAAGGAGGAGATCTTGAGATGAAGCTGGAGTTTCTTCTCTCTGGGAAACTCTATCAGTTTGAAGGTTCTCAAGCTGCTGATCAATGGCTGCAGGAAGCAGATGTGGATAGGTTTGTAATATTTGCACCAAAAACAGACCAGCTGGGGATTCAAATCGAAGAGGAGCAATTGGCATCAACCAATCCTCAAATAACCAAAAAGTTGAGTTGAAGAGCAGGCTAAGAGTATTAAATACTGAGCATCCTGTATCTAAGCCTCAGTTCCAAACATAGGTATTCGATCACTAAAATTGAACACAAAACGAAATGATGTCAACCAATCCTTGATGTCAGCAAATGATGTCAACAACGGAAAAAATGGATTAGAAACTGAAGTTCTTATACCAAATGATGTCAACCAATCCTCAAATAACCAAAAGCATAATAGAAATTGAACTAATATTGAAGATTAAGGCTGGAAAATACCAAATACAGCAAGAACAGAGAGCAAAAGCTCTGTTATAGATCTGAACCTGATATGGAAATTAACAAAATATCATCAAAACTTATTCATAAAAAGCAAATAATTGGCATGAAGCAATCAATACATAAGTAATCAATACAAATGCCAATATGGTCCGATGGATTTTAAATTATATAAATTCACAACAATGCCAAAAAATGATATCACATAAGTAACAAAAAGCATATTCGATGAATACTTCATCACTTAATTATTATATTCCTAAGAGCATATTCGCATCATCGATAGACCCTTCCTCGCCAGTCAAGTTGAAGTAATCCCTGGGCAATATTTTAATAGCAACCTTTCAATCTTTTGCTATTGGGTCATCAACATAGAATACTTGCAAAGCTTGAGCAGCAATAATGTAAGGCTCATCGGTAGCTACAAACCGCTTAGAGTTGACAATTGTGATTCCAAATTTATCTTTCTTTACGGCACTCCCATTCTCATGCACCCAAATACATTTGAACATTACTACCTTCC
This sequence comes from Hamamelis virginiana, assembly GCA_017140935.1. NCBI lineage: Eukaryota > Viridiplantae > Streptophyta > Magnoliopsida > Saxifragales > Hamamelidaceae > Hamamelis > Hamamelis virginiana. The sequence continues at coordinate 600,214 of JAESVK010000717.1, read as the reverse complement.
TGGATTCATGGTAGTCAACTTCAATAATATCAGTTACGAGGCCGTAATACATGCAATCATCATTATTTGCAGTTTTTGCCTTAAGAACAATGCCGCTATTCTGAGTCCTTTTATTCTTGTCAACGTCTAAGGTGCGAAATCTAAACCCATTTACGACAAACCTCTTATACTTTTTCACGGTATGCATGGGTCCCATGGCTAACCAGTATATGTCACAACGGATAGCATCACCACCTTCGATATATGCACGGTGAACCTATTTAAGCGGTTTACAATTAAGTTAGATGATTAAAATGTACAAATTATAACAGTCCAATTTGGGTATGTTATAGAAATAGAACTATATGAAGTGCATCTATAATATTACTTACTTTCTCTTTGAACCACTTTGGGAACTCTGCTTTGTGCCTTCGCTTAATGATCATTTCTCCTTCATTAGGACTTTGAGCCTCAATTAGTTCATAGTGTTCTCTACATACCAAAGCATACTCAAAACCACATATACTAACATATTGTTATAGTAGAAGATGCATCACCAATTCTAATTATCAAGTTGGGATGGTTACTTACTCTAGAAAAGGGGCAACTTCAGGGCAATTGAAGAGGAGATAAGAATGCCTTGCTTGTCGATCTTCATGTGATAATAAAACGATATCTACTTTTCCCATTGAACGACCTGGCCTTGAGAAAACAGACAGCCCTTCTCTAGGTCCAGTGGAACTAGGTTCGTAGTTCCTTGGGATACGAGTAGACTTCGTCTCTACATCATGCAGATCCCTTGTGCAAAAGGTTAGGCATTCTTCGACGAGGTACCCTTGAGCAATAGAGCCCTCCGGCCGACTTCTATTCCGCACATATGCTTTCAATGTGTGCAAGTACCTATGTAGGAAGATATATAACAATTATTAGAAGTCAATACCAAATGGTTGTACATAAAATATGTAGATTAGGCAGTGAGGGATTCACACACCTCTCAATTGGGTACATCCAACGGTATTGTACCGGGCCAGCAATCCTTGCTTCGCTGGGTATATGAATCGCTAAATGAACCATTACGTCGAAAAATGCTGGTAGGAATATCTTTTCAAGTTCACAAAGAGTTAGAGCAATCCGACGTTCGAGTTCCATAAAAGACTCAATTGTTCCAATCTTTGAGCACAGATCACGAAATATACTGCTAAGCTCTATCAATACACGAGCCACATCAAAAGGCAATGCCTTCCTCACTGCCAGTGGAAGTAGTTGCTGCATTATAATGTGATAGTCGTGGCTCTTCATCCCAGTGATAGTCCGCTTCTTGAGGTTAACACATCGTGAAATGTTTGCAGCATAACCATCCGGCAATTTAACTTTCCCTAAGACGTTACAAAAAATGTCTTTTCCTTTCTTGTCCATTGTATAAATAGCAGGTTTGTAACATTGTTTGTTTGTCCGAAGGTTCATGTAGGGAAGCATATCTTCCCTAATATGCAACTCTCGTAAGTCCTCACGTGCCTTAAAAGAATCCTTGGTATGATAAGGAATATCCAGTAAAGTACCAACCAAGCTCTCACAGATATTTTTCTCTATATACATCACATCCAAGTTGTGCCTTATTAACAGATGCTCCCAATAAGGCAATGTGAAGAATATGCTTTTCTTTTGCCACCCATCCGCTCGATTAGGTCCACCTTTGGTCAGTTTCCCAAATGTGTTGTTGATGTCATGCATCTGCTCCAACAACTGAGCACCAGTCAATGAAAATGGCGGGGGCCTCATCTCAGTCATACCATTGAATGTAGATGTCTCACTGCGGAAGCTGTGATCAGGGTCTAAGAATCTACGGTGGCCCATATAACAACATTTATGACTACCGTATAAGTATTTTTTATCCACATCCACATTACAGTGAGGACAAGCCAAAAACCCTTTAGTGCTCCACCCAGACAGGTTAGCATATGCAGGGAAGTCATTAATTGTCCAAAGCAATGCTGCACGCATCGTGAAATTCTGTTTAAGGGAAGCATCGTAAGTACAAATCCCATCAGCCCACAACTCTTTCAACTCATCAATCAATGGTTGCAAATACACGTCAATGTCATTTCCGGGTGCCATGGGACCAGGAATCAGCAATGACATGATAAAGTTAGGTTGTTTCATGCACAGCCACGGAGGCAAATTGTATGGCATAAGAACCACTGGCCACGTGCTATGGGAAAGGGACATTAAACCGAATGGATTGAAGCCATCAGTGGCTAGTCCGAGTCTGACATTGCGGGTCTCTGCACTGAACCCAGGGAAACATTTGTCTAGGGTTTTCCAAGCCTCAGAATCAGCTGGATGCCTCAATACCCCATCATTAGTACGATCATCTGCATGCCATCTCACCAAACCAGCAGTCTTATTAGACATAAACAGTCTCTGCAACCTTGGCTTTAAGGGGAAGTGATGCAAAACCTTAGCAGGTGTTTTCTTATCTTTAGTAGATCCAGAGTCCACACCATCGTCAGTGGTTTTCCACTTCGAAGTATTGCATCTGGAGCACACAGTATCGTTAAGTGAATCTTTCCGATACAACATGCTGTCATTAGGGCATGCATCAATCTTAGAGTACCCAAGACCTAGGTCCTGTATCAATTTTTTAGTATAATAGAATGATTTTGGCATTGTTTCATTAATATCTGGAAATACATCCTTTAAGAAATTGAGCAATGCAGTAAACCCCTTGTCAGTAAATCCATGTAGACATTTTAGTTGATACAAATGAATAACGAAAGAAAGCACAGTGTATTTCTTGCATCCGGGGTATAAGTCTTGGTCGGCATCTTTTACTAAATTGTAAAATTTAGCCGCATCAGGATTTGGCTCATCATTGCGCTCCTCAGTCCCTTCTTCAGGAGATGGGAACCCAAATGTCTCGTGTAACATCCCCTGTATATCATCAAAATTTTCATCTCCATCCTCTTCTATAGGGGACGTATCTCCTGACATAGCATTGGGAATATCTTTTTCCCCGTGGTAAGCCCATCTAATATGGGTATAGCCAGGAGACATTCCATTAATGATTAAGTGCTCTTCCACAAGGTCTCGATCTAGCATATTTATATTGCAACATCTCTTACATGGACAAAATATCTTCCCATTTGTAGATGCATTTACAAATGCATAGTCAAGGAAGTTATTGAGTCCAGATCTATACTCCGAAGTCCATCGCATAAGATTGATCCAACTCCTATCCATGACAAAAGGTCTAACGAAAGTATAACTGTAAAAGACAACATTCATGTTATAATCCGACACATTACCATAACTTAAACCCTAGGAGTTTATAGACTGGGACATTCATTGTGAAGGAAAATGAGGTACATAATAGTGCATGATGTGAGCAATTCAAATTTATTATTAACCATACATGTTATGCTTGACCCAACCAATATCTGTGAACTCATCAAATTCATATTCATTTGGGCTAATTTTAAAATTTCATTTAGGATCCCTAAGGCATAAATTATCATATAAATGAATATTGGAATGTAGCATCAGCAATTACACTGTACCCTTATATAAAAGCTGGAAACAACGAATATCAATGGAAATATATTGAACTAATAATGTAACTAAATTTGACAAGTAATAAGAACCATATTGTGCCAAAATCACATGCATGTATATTCCAATGATCTATGCCACTTAAAGCTGGCCATTGCACGGCCAAGCCAGAACCATGAATAAGATTAATGCGGAAAATTTTTGAGTTGAATTAACTCATAATAAATATGAATAATTGAATACTTTTAATGCTTGAATCTAATTACTTTTATGAGCAAGTTTATTGAATATATTTCAATTAACAATAAATATGAGTTAAAAATAACTGCCAATTATTGGCTTATAGGCAAAAGGGACTTAATTATGAATGATGGAAAAAATAATAATAATAAAGTGAGTTTTCACCCAACCTTCCTAGATAAAATCCCTCATCAAATTCTCAATCTCTGACCAAGATGGATTGTACTAAAGTAAAGTGACAGTGATTCTAACAAAAAGTATGTGCAATTTTTATTTTATTTTTTCGCCGGGGGGGGGGGGGG
>JAESVK010000717.1:569006-596044 GCA_017140935.1 Hamamelis virginiana | reverse complement strand
CCCCCCCCCCCCCCCCCCCCCCCCCCCCCCCCCCCCCCCCCCCCCCGGGGAGACTGCAGTGAGTGTAAGTAATTATTTTATCCAAAAAGACAATTTAGTTAATGTGATATCCTTGCTATGTTTTTGACCTTCTTAACAAATATTTATTATTAGTAAGTCAAAATAGTGTCCAATCATATATTGTAATTGTTCCCCATAAGCACTTTTTTATGAACAAATGCACCTCCCACTACTATCTGTCACCATTTTGATTCTTTTGCTTAACATCAGAGTTTTTCATAAAAGATTGAAATACGATGGTCAACTAGAAAACAAGCAAAAGAAGGCTAAGGTTCAAAATCAAAAACAAAGAACAAAGTTGTAGCAACTCCATATTGGGAAAAAAATTCAAGGACGCTACCACACACAAGGAATCTACCACGTCATTTATAGATCTTGTCTATGAAGGTAAACAAGCCAAGCTTTCTTTTGGAACACCTATTTAGACAAAGCCCACTTTACCCCCAAAAAGTCCAAAACAGAAAACCCAATGCCCTTGCCACCCAACAATAAATGAATAGTTGATCCGGATGGATTCCATACTAATAGACTCCAAATATTCGAGCAAAAAAGAAATAAATCGGCAATAGAAAAATAATATGACAAAAAAAAAAAAAATGCAGCAAGAGTGCCTTCCACAAAATACTTAAAATTTTACTAAACCACAGTTATCAATAAACTCATAGCTTGAAAAATTCTAGGACACAAAATGAAAGATCAACAACACCACTTTGCTCAATACAAGTAAATATTAGATCATTAAATAACTGTTACTGAAATAAGTAACATAACTACTCAAAATGTTTGGTTTCCCACAACCAATAGACATGCCAAGAACTGGCAACTCAACAGGTAAGGCAAAGCAAAGAATGGATAACTAAACACACAAAGATGCAATCATGATGATAACCAGAATAAAGAACTAAAGTTTTCCAAGTGCATAGTAAAAGGAACAAATTAAAATGTAAAAGAAAAGGTCTAACCACATGCTTCCATATAAATATGTTGATGTACTTATAGTCTAACCACATGCTTCCATATAAATATGTTGATGTACTTACAAGTAAAACTGGCAATAAGAAACGTGAACTCCCAGAACCCTTGGCAAGATTCCCAATTGTTTGGATGGCTTCTACTGCAACAGCTATGTTTACATCTGTAATTAACTGCAAGAAAAATCACACCGATACCACTCATCGAACGAACTATCGACTGCATTAGCAGCAATCCAACAAAAAGTGAAATTAAAACTTCAGAAATTGAAAATAAGCATGAATATCAACAAAACAAAATGAACAATCAAACATTGGATCCCTGGCTAACCTGATACGCAAACAAACGCAAATAAAAGAAAGATCTATTAATCTTCAAATCAATCACAGTTAAAGGTAATCTTTATAACACAAAATGACTGAAAATATAACAACCACTATAACCCATTACTGTAGTTGCAGTGTCTAATATCATGTTACTTTGGAAACAAAACAGCAATATGTTTAGTATCCTCTCTCGAGTAAAAAAATACATAAATTCAATGCTGAAATATTGATATAAAGAAATATAAACATACTTACAACACTTAAAAAATTGTATTCTAACTTCTAACTGAAGATGTGACAATGGAAACATAGGCATTTTCTTGTATAAGAGGACAATTCAACAGAGTGAAAATGGCAACAACTTGAATTCACAACAGAACACTAAATGTGTGCTTATGATTTCTATGAAAGCATCAACTTAGCTACAAACATCACACTTTTGCATAAACAAACAACCCAGTTCATTCTATCAGTATCTAAGGCTCTGAGGCTCTGAGGCTCTGAGGCTCTGAGCATGAGTATATAAGCAGCCAATCAATCCACAAGGCAATGAAAATATTCAACATACGAAATATACATGGCAATGGAAATTTTAGAAAAATATATATAATATTTTAAATGCTCACAACTGATTTAAATGGAGATTCAATTAATTTCATGAATGATGAACAAATTTTGACTATTAAAATTATAAATACTATTACAAGAGTAAGAAAATAAAGCTCTAAATATAAACCCTAAATATAAAGGGAAAGCCCTAAATATAGAGACCATGTTCACTGGCCGAATGCGAAGGACACGAGAGAGAGAGAGAGATAGGCAGAGAGAGAGAGAGAAAGCCATAAATATATATGGAAAAAACAGACATTAAAATGGAGTAATATGCTCGTACCGTTCAGATGAACGCCGATGAACCCTTACCGCTGTTGATGGACACCGATGAACCCTTCCCGCCGTTCAGATGGCCGGTGAATGGAGTAGTATGCTCGTACCATTCAGAATGATGGAAGAACCCTCCAGACGGTGAATGGAGTGACCTGATGAACCCTTACTGCGTGTGAATGGAGTGATGAGAGGGAAGAGAGAGACATGGAAAATGCTAGGCTTGATCGATGAGCAGAAGTGAAAGAGGGAAGCAAGCCAAGATGGTTCCCGCGTGAGCCAAAGCGAAAGAGGCAAGCAGGAGATAGAGAGGGAAGAGAGAGAGGGAAAAAGAAGGGGGGAAATGGTTCCCGCGTGAGACAAGCATGTTTGGGACGGAAATTTTTTCATTTTTATCCTTTTGGGACGGTTGTTAGCCAAAAATTGATTTTTAATTTATTAAAAAAATCCAAACTAATTTTTGAGACGGTTGCTAGGCATAAATTTTGGGGGGGGGGGGCCTTGTTTGCAACAGAAAATTCCGTCCCTATTTGGGGACAAATTACAATCCATCCTAATTTAGTCTCAATTGCTCACTTTTTTTTGTAGTGTTATTATGGGTTTGTCCCTATAGAAGTCATCTTATGCAACTTGCATAAGATGCACCTTATAATGGCATCCTTGTATATTGGAATTATAAAATTTTACAATTTTTCTATCACAAACTAACAAGATAACAAATAAATAAATAAATAAATAAAAATTGAGCAAATTTGTTATTGATTTTTTGAATTAGAATAAAGTATTAACAACCAACTAAAGGCCCCCATTAGTATTAACTTTGCCTAAAATCACTTTAGGAGAACGAGCTTTCTGCATATTTCTCTAGAGTTACACCGAAATCAACTCTTGACATATTAAAATTTTAATACTAAAATTTATTATAGCAAGTAGCAAGGGCCTAGCTTTAGCCAACTATTCTAGTTCTCTCAACTCATTTAGAAGTAGTCAGCACACATCTCTAATGATCAAGTAGAATTTTGAGCTCCAAAAATGATTTTAGTTAAAGCTAATCCAATGAGACCAAAGTTCGCCTCTCCAGACCTAAAATCCTGGCTTCATCATTGATGGTTGGTTTCTGAAAAATACTACGGTTAAAAATTGTGACTTTTTTGTTATTTAAAATATCACCAAGTTTTTCCAGTTGCATTTTTCGGAAACAGACCGTGGATCACTTTGATTTCTAGAGAACATAGAATTCATAAGCAGTTCATCTAATCCGACGGTAAGTTTTTCAAAATCATTTCTATATTTGGTCCTATAAAAGCCATCTTACATAAAGTTATATAAGATCCACCTTATAATATCATGTCTATATTAAAATATATATATCCTGAAATAGACAGGTTTCTCCGCAACAGGGGACACAAAATGACATGCCAACCAAACACATGCTGGATTTAGGGGTCACCACTCCACCAATCGATGTGGGTTACAAAACACAAGGTCCACATGTGCACCAGTTGTTTCATTAATTGGATTAGGTTCTGGTTAGCAGGTTATATGGTGAAATATAATAATGGTGATATTGCCCACTTGGGTGGACGTTATCAAAGTCATCGTTCTATCCCCCATTAACTTTGGGCACAGCTGCTAACTGTCCATTTGACTTTGCTTTTATTGTTTCTTCGGAGACTTCCCATAAAATTGGGAATGATACAGGAGCAGTGCTTTTATTTTGCTTATTTATTTACTTTTTAGAAGTGGGAATTTATTTATTTATTTTTTTTTTATAGGTTGAACTGCAGTTTCGGTAACGGCGGCCAAGTTGGATATCTTACTCTGCTTAATGTTGTCCCTTTGGATTTGGTTTCTAAATGCTAAGTTAATGCTACAACTCCATCCTATCACTAATTAAATCAGCATGTTATATTGGTATCAGAATTAATATGGAATGTCGTGCACACCAAAAATCACCGTGACCTAATGTCAGAATTTCCAAAATATAGTTATGGAAAGTGGTGATCGCTGAAAACAATTATAATTTTTTTCTCAATAACGCACATTTCCGAAAAACTGACTATTGAATCACTATGATTTTTAATTGGCAAACATGACATGCATAAGTACAATATCTAATCCAACGATCAGTTTTTCAAAATATGCATTGTGTGTATCACATTATTATCTATGAACTTCATGCTAACATGAGCATATATAAGCATATGCTGACTTAATCATTTCTGTATATATGTATGAGTGTAAACCGCGCAATGCGCAGGACTTACCAATAAGATTTTATCTAAAAAATTATAACTGTATAAAATAATTATTTTGATTAAATGATTTTGACCGTTCGATCTTAATTAAATATATAGGGTTAGAGTATACGAAGTATATTTTAATACATAAAAATGATTAAAACTGTTAAACAGATTGGAGGAAATTAATTTGAATGTATTATTCAAAAATTAAAAATTTTAAAATATCATAAAGAAAGTAAAAAGTAAAGTGAAACTAATTTTTTAAATAAAAATAAAATATATAATTAAGAAGAGAGAGGAAAAAGTAGATGATATATTGATCCACAATAAATAAAAAAGAAAAAGAAAATAATTATGAAAATAGAAAGAAAACTTAAATGGGACTCACCTCAATAAAGAATCTTGAAAGTCTAAATTTCATTTAATTAGTTAGATCTATGATATAACGCCATATCATTTTAAAGTATGGCCAAAACCAATAAAAATGAAGTGAGAGAATTAAGGAGAGAAGAGAATGGAGGAGGGAAGCAATACAGAGCATGTCACATTAGCATACTGCTCTTTATATATATATATATTTGAATTAGGATTGAAGGATTCAAATAAAGAGCTATATTTTATGAAACTCATCGTTAAATTAAATGTTCTTTTCATGCATGATATTATACGTACCAATTTAAATGTCACATTAATCAGATACCAATAGTCATTTGATCCATAAATTCATATTTTTTTATCAATAAAAATATTTCAAATTTTTGGGTGAAAAAATGTTAAGTTGGTGGAGTGTCATTCATTAATTCATGTATCCAATGCATGCATGGTCAATTAAAGTAAGCATATGCCTATAGAATTATTTCCATATATCAATATAAATTTGCTTTTATTTTTTTATTTTATTGGGAGTAGAGTTAAATTCTCAAATGAAGGTCAATTTAGTCTATTTAAGCCACTAGTAGAAATATATATGAACGATATTGCTATCTATCTAAACTCTTTAAACCCCAATTGTTTTTTTTTTTTTTTTTGATAACTGGAGGTGTCCGGGCTAGCTTACGCGCACCTCGACTAATTCTGGGGTCCTGAAGTTAACGACCGGGTAAGCCTCCAATAGCCCCAAGAGTTTAGCACGAGTAGAATTCATGACTTCCGCTTCTTGAGGCATGGTCCCTTGCCAACTGAGCTACCCTCGGGTTAACCCAAATTGTTTCATGTTATCCACATGCATATATGAGTGTGGGACTTACACTAAATAATATGAGTGTTACATGAGTGTGGATCCCATACTCGTGTAAGTGAGTCAAGGATAATTTAGGACCCACAAAGTTGGAATAGATAGAATTTTCTAATCTAATTTTCTAATTAATCTTATATAAATCCATTTAAGCAAATATTGTATATTTAAGAAAATAGTACTGTTATCACCAGTGATACACTACTCCTCTTACATGGACCACTTGTTATATGGAATCCACCCCATCAAAAGAGGTGGTACTAGTACTACTGAAAGCAATGAATAGCAAACCGTTACCACATCTCTTACATAGAATTGTATAGGACCAACCCCTTTTCTTGTGGAATATTATATTCCACCCCTACAAAGAGAGGTGATACCAGTGCCGACTGCATAAATAGCAAAAAAGCTAGACCTCCTCCATCTATTTCATAAATATGTATAAGACCGACTCCTTGTGATGTGAAATATTCCACCACTATCAAGAGAGGTAATAGGAAAAATGCTCTGTCCCAAAATATTTATTTCAAAAGTGAATTTCAAATGATGTGGTCCATGATCTAACCATTCTCTTTTTTAGTAAATTTTTTATTAATAATAAATGAATGCTTAAGATTCATTTGAGATATTTTTTTGGGATAAACTTTTGGGATATATAGCATTACTGTAGGTAATACTAGAACCGAACAATACAAATAGCACAGCAAAAACTTTTACATGAAAATTTATAGGCCAGGGATCAATCCTTAATTGTGATCATTTGAAATCCACCCTATTGTATATTTTTGTCGTATAATATATATTAGTAGGGTTATATATTAGTAGGATTAGTTGTTAGTTGTTATCTATGAAAAGAGGTAATTGTTAGTTGTTATCTATGAAGAGAGGTGATAGTGGTGTCCACTCTATAAATAGCAAAAAAGACTTCTTGGATCTATTACATAAAGATGTATAGGTCCATGAAAATTTACTTGATCAATCCTTATGAAATGGAATCCATCCTTTCTCATCCCATAAAAAAAAAAATGATCCATCGAGTCAAAACTCGTGATTTTAACGTTAGTGCATGGTATAAATAGTAAAAGAAGACCGCATCTCTCATATGGACATGTATAAGAACAATCTCTTATAACGTGGAATCCGGCTCCTTTGAAAGAAGCACCAGTGCCGATGGCATAAATAGCAAAATAAGACGACTTCTCTTACATAAAATGTAATAGACCGATCCTTTGTGACGTGGAATCCACTGCATTGAGAGAGATGATATTAACTCCACTCCAGCACCATAAATTGCATATTAAATCCTTATTTTAATATTATTCTTAACAAAATAAGAGAAACAATTAATGACTCTCAACCACCACCCTCCCCCATCTCTTCACGAATGACAACCACATGGGCATATGCGCTGTAGATATGCACCGTCATAATATATGGAATAAGGCCAAAGCTAAATTATTCACACTAATAAGGCCAAAGCTAAATTAATCACACTAATGTACATCGATTGACCAAAAAAATGGGCCAGTCAGTTCATGTACTAAAAATCTTTTCAAATCCAGAAATAAATTGAACCGTGATGTACTAAAAACCTTGTTAGCAAAGCTTGAGATACCAAGCATACTATCAGGTAATCTACTTCAGAGTCATTTCCATTATAAATTTTGAAAAAGTGACCATTAGATTGGATACCCCTATCATAAATGTCATATCTGCCAAAAATTATAGTGATCCAACGGTCGGTTTTTGAAAAATTGACGGTTATATTATATATTCTTTTTAGGAATGTTATGCATGCCAAAAATTATGGTGATCCATTATTAAGATCTCAAAATGAAGATCATGAGGTTAGTGACTTTTCCGAAAAACCGATTGTTAGATCACTACGATTTTTGGCATAACATGCATAAGTATAATATCCAGTCCAATGATTAGTTTTTCAAATTTGTCTATTAGCTTCATGCTTACATAAATTTATGTAAGCATATACTGATAAGATCATATATATATATATATATATATATATATATATATATATATATATATATATATAGGAATGATCTGGTAAGGGATCTCTGACTTGAGCTAAGTCAGCTAAAGCCTTAAAGCCTTTGGATCATCTTATGGATGGAGGATTTTTTTAAGTAATGAGATTATCCAAAGGCCTTATATATATATATATATATATATATATATATATATATATAGAGAGAGAGAGAGAGAGAGAGAGAGAGAGAGAGAGTATTATAAATCTTGTAAGCAAAACGTTTATTACCAATCATATATGTTTAATTTTACCCCTCCTCTCCAACTTAGTTTTTAGGGAAAATTACATAAAACATGCTAAATTTCAAAACGGTACAAATGATCTCTTTGAATTATAGTCGTGTTCACAAAACCTCCATAATTTTATAACTAAACAAATTTCCCCTTAAATTTATAAAAAAAATTGAAAAATGAAATTGTTACACTTTGCTCCCTTATTATCAGAAAATCAAAGAAACATAGACCATGTGAACAAAACATTATGTCACTAAATCAATTTAATGTCTAAATTATCCTTTTATAATCAGTTAAATTTGATGGAAATAGAAACTTTCTAATTCTATTTTCATAGTTTAATTTTGTGAAATTTTTTGCTTAAATAAATTATGAAAGTATTTTAATCATTAAATTGGTTTAATGACATCAGATGATACTCATATTGTCTTTTTTCTTATACTTTTAATAGTGAATGGGTAAAGTGCTACAATTTCATAATTTAATTTGGGGGTTATTTTTGAAGAAATTTAGAGAAGTTTTGTAAACTTAACCTGTAGCAGTGATATAATAATATATATTTGGACATACACAAGGATACGAACCTATTTCATAAACTCCATATATAATAATCACAAGTTACTACTAGGTCAAGGGCAATTATGACTCTAGTCAACAATTTAGGAGATAATTAATTTGTTCGATTTTGAAGTTCAGGAGGTTCTGTGAAAATTGTCCTATAGTTCGGGAGATTTTTATTTTTTTTAATTTACCATAATATATTTTATAATAGTCGAGTCAAATTTCAAACACCCGACCCGTTTTAAAAAGGCACAAAGGTATTATTTAAATTACAATATTGATCATAATTATAAGAAAAATAAACAAATGAAATTTTAAACTTAGAGAATCTTCTGTTCAAATTTTTGGAAATATAAGATTTTTTTTTCTCTGCTCTCTCCATCTCAAAATAATAGAGCACATTTTCTTTATTGGATGTCACACTATGTTTGATCTTCCAACATAGCACGCTTAATATATAAATTAGGAACTCATACCCACATAAAAGGCTTAAAGTCCTTAATGATGATCGAGCCCCATTCATTGTATATTAAGTCAATCTTTTTTCTATTTGTTTTATTACGATGTGAGATAATCTACACGTAAACCTTAACAATCTTCTCATGCACATGTAATCCACATCAAGTTAAACTTCCCCTAAAGTTTGATCAACTACTCTCCACAAGCATTGCCTACACTCTCGCTCTTCAAGTGTCACACCACACATTGGCATGAGTTTGCACCTGGAGTCCATGTCTTACGTGCTCCCTTGACCACCGCAATATAGTAAACTCCAACCAAGAGCCCACAAACAGGCACACCACCTTGCTAAGAGAGTTTATCTAAGATTGTCAATTATTGACTGATACCACTTATTGTGGAGATGAGGGAGTCCCAAATCTAATATAGTAGATTCAATATACAAATCCGAAACTCATACCCACCTAAAAGGCTTGAGCCTTTTGTGGTGAGCCCTATTCATTGTATATTAAGCAATTCTTTTTTTATTTTCCTCCGACGTAGAATAACCCACACGTGAACCACAACAATTAACATTTTAATTTTCCCACAATTCCATCCAATATCTAATATTGTTATATTAAAAATTACAATTATAAACAAATAAAGTGTTAATGCATTAATTGAATTAGAAGAATAATATTGAAAAATAAAATAAAATAAAATAAGTGAAAAGTTACCGTATTAATTAATTGCATTTCTAAATATTCAAGTGTGTTTTGTCAAAGTATAATAAGAATATGCACGGGATGGAGTGAGTATTATATTTTTCTTTTCTTTTTGAGATGAGTTTAAAAATAAGATAAGAGTAAGTGTAGAATGAAGGGATGTGTGTACGAGACTAATTACTCTAAGAAACTGTGGGACATTATTATGGGCCCGGTTGGAAACATAAGCAGAAGCAGAAGTAGAAGAGAAGCTGAATCTAAAGAAGCAGAAGTCAGTTGTGTTTGGATACTGTATTTTAAAGTGCTTTTGATACTAGAAGTGCTTTTACTGTCTGTTTGGATACCATATGAAGAAGTTGCTTTTAATTATGAATTGACACAATTACCATTGGCAATAAAATTATAAATAATTTTATTTATAAGGATAAATAATATGAATAATATTATTTAATAAATAATATGAATGATACAAATAATAAATAATTTAAATAATCTTATTTATAATTATAATTTGGGGTTCAAATTAGCGGTCCACTCCTCAATAGGGTAGATGGGATAGGTAATTTGAAAAATCGACCGTTGGATTAGATGCTCGTATTATGTTTGTCATGCTTGCAAAAAAATCACAGTGATCCAACGGTTGGTTTATGAGAAAACTAACAAATGGGTTAGGTTATTATGTGGGGGATATGAATGGAAAGAAAATTGTTTTAGTTATTTTTGTAAGGGCGATATTGGTATTAGGAAATGAATGATATCAAAAGCAGAATCACTTTAAGAAAAATCACCCAACTGGGTGATTCTCAAAAATCAGTTTCTTTGACTTTTTTCTGATTTTAGGAAGCTGCTTTAATTTTTTGCCAAACGGCGCATATATATGGAGGCTGGCAGAGGAGTTGGAATGTTTTAATGTATTTAATACATTTTAGCTTTTAATGAATCTATTCCTTAATAAGAAAAAAAAAATTTACAGTTTATAGTAAAAGAAATATTAACTGAACCTCCACTTTAATCATCTTTCTCGATCACTTTTGATGTGATAATGAACATGATAATGTTAGATTAGTATAAGTAAGTATGACAACTGATAAACATTCAAACGTGTTAGCTAGTCTACTCATAAAGTCTCTTGGTGGTTATATCAGATATCTGGATTCAAATCATGCCTTCATCAGGATAGAAAGACTTTCGTCAGGATATATAAAATTTAAGGGACATGAAAGGGCAATCTCTAGTAAATTATATCATACGGACATTACAATATCGTATCAATTATTTTAATAATCTCTCTCATATTAAGAAACACAATTACTTATTACATCAAATAATCGATAGAAAAGATATGGTCAAAATCGTCAAAATTTTGGTTCTTTAAAGAGCAACTTCATGTAATAAAAAAAAAAAATTTAAATTGAAACTCAGATATTTTGACTGTTACGGATAGTTCAATTTTATTAATCCGTAAAGTTTAGCCTACGTCAAAGCTCACCGAGAATAGAATTGCTGTAAAAAGCAGGAAAAAGAAAGGAAATCCGCATCCGCATCCGCATCCGCATCCGCATAAAAGAGCAAAGGTATGCTTTGATTTGGTGATTGGACAGGTTAGCGGCTGCCATCTTTGACCCCCACCATTAATCGTTCTTTGATGGCTAGTCACCTACACCCACCGGCCTCTTTAAATTTTCCCTAAGACCTCTATTTTCCTTTACTTTAGCCCCCCCCCTCTCTCTCTCTCTCTCTCTCTCTATATGTACATTCCTGAATAATGCCCAGCACCGAGAAAAAAGGTCACGTGGGCCCCTTTCTCTGTTAAATAATGCTTGCTTACATGTGAATATATATATGCAAGCAGGAAGGCAAATTAATACCTCACAGACTCTTCAGTTTACTTGAACGAAATCTCACATTCTCTCATGCTCTCACTCGGTCAACAGCCCCCACCTTCATCAACAACATTATAACAACATTTTCCAAAAATCATTCTGACCCATATATTCATTTTAATATATATATATATCCTCTCTTCTTCTTTTGGTAGTTGAGCTATGCATCTATCTCTATCCTTTCTTCGGAACTACTCACAATAAATTCAAGACTATGGATCCAGCTTTCTTGTAGCTATTATATATACACTAACTTGAGGGTTGTGGCTTTTCCTATACTCCAGTTTAGAGGCTAGATCTATTTGTTTGGCTCTCTTTTTCCTCTTCACACCCAACTAACAGTTCCAAGCGTGTTGGTGTTTCTTTCAATTTTTCTCTTTGTTTTTGTTTTCGAGAACACAATTAGTTCAGCTTCTTATAAACTCTTCTCTTCTTCACAAATAAATAAACTATACCCATCTTTGTCTTTTTTTTTTCTTTTTTTTTTATAAACCAAGAGGGAACGTACCACAAAGAGAGATATATATATATATAGAGAGAGAGAGAGAGAGAGAGAAAGAGAGAGCTAGTGAGAGAGAGAAAGAGAGATGGATAGTATAGAGATGGATAAGGAGAGATTGACGGCGGAGATGGCGTTTAAAGACTCCTCGTCCATCGTCATCAAAATACGGCGAACATTGCCGGATTTTTTGCAGTCTGTGAAGCTCAAGTACGTGAAATTGGGTTATGGGTATTCATGCAACCCTGCCACATTTCTCATGTTTCTTGTTGTTTTACCTTTGTTTCTAGCCACTTTGATACGGCAGACCGGTCTAAAATTAGACCGGATTTCTGATTTATGGACGAGTCGAACTTGTTTTCTAGATACAGTCAATGGACTAACCGGTTCGCTCGTTTTGCTCTTCTTCTTGGGGTTGTACTGGGCTAAGCGGCCCAGATCGGTTTACCTGGTCGACTTTGCTTGTTACAAACCGGAAGATGAACGAAAGATGTCGGTGGAATCATTCTTGAAGATGACAGAAGATAACGGCGCGTTCGAGGAGGAAACGGTTCAATTCCAGAAACGGATAGCGAACCGGTCAGGTCTAGGAGACGAGACGTATCTACCGAGAGGAATTACGTCAACCCCACCAAATCTATGCATGAAGGAAGCCCGGTCGGAGGCCGAGTCAGTAATGTTCGGTGCACTGGACTCACTCTTCGAAAAAACCGGCGTTAAACCGGGCGATATTGGTATCCTTATAGTGAACTGCAGCTTATTCAATCCAACCCCATCACTCTCCTCCATGATAATCAATCACTACAAGCTCAAAACCGACATTAAGAGCTTCAATCTCGGTGGAATGGGTTGCAGTGCCGGTTTAATTTCAATAGACCTCGCAAAAGACCTTCTCAAAGCAAACCCAAATACATATGCAGTTGTAGTAAGCACCGAAAACATCACACTCAATTGGTATTTTGGCAACGACAGATCCATGCTGTTATGCAACTGTATCTTCCGCATGGGCGGCGCCGCAGTGCTTCTATCGAACCGGGGTTCAGACCGGGTCCGGTCCAAGTACGAGCTGGTCCACACGGTTCGAACCCATAAAGGAGCTGATGACAATAGCTACAATTGTGTGTACCAAAGAGAAGATGATAAAGGAAGTATAGGTGTTTCTCTTGCACGTGAACTCATGGCTGTGGCTGGTGACGCATTGAAAACAAATATTACTACACTTGGTCCTTTGGTGCTGCCATTTTCTGAACAATTTATGTTTTTTGTTACTCTTGTACGAAGGAAAATAATGAAGGCGAAGGTGAAGCCTTATATACCAAATTTTAAGCTTGCTTTTGAGCATTTTTGTATACACGCTGGGGGTAGGGCCGTGTTAGATGAGTTGCAGAAGAATTTGCAACTCACTGAGTGGCACATGGAACCCTCCAGGATGACTCTGCACCGCTTCGGGAATACATCCAGTAGCTCCTTGTGGTACGAGTTGGCTTACACGGAAGCAAAAGGCCGGGTTTCGTCTGGTGACCGGGTGTGGCAGATTGCGTTTGGCTCTGGGTTTAAGTGTAATAGTGCTGTTTGGAGAGCTCTAAGGGCCATTCCAGTGGGCGAGCGCCCAGGTAACCCGTGGGTTGACTCAGTTGATCGGTACCCAGTTAAAGTTCCAGTTGCATAGATTGTTCACGTGCCCTACTGGCGTGTGGTTGCCAGCCTTGTTTTTTTATTATTATTTTTTTTTAACCTCTTTGTTGTGAAAGAAGAAACTGCTAAAGTGTATTATGAAATTTTCAGGTTTTGGTTGTATTTTTAATTAGCTCACGATATATGTGATAGGTGCAAATTAGGTTTATCAGAAAAAATAATAATAATAAAAAAATTGAAATTATTGTTATTTTTATTTTTACTCCCTCCCTCCCATAAAAATAGATTTCTTCCAAAAAAAAAAATTTAAATAACGCATATTAAGAAAATTTATTAATGCATTAATTTATAATTTTCTTTTACCTTTTATTTTTAAAAGTACCATTTTTCTACAATTATATTTAGTATAATGTTAAGACATTCTTAGATTTAGTAATTATCAATGATTAACAATAAAGCAAAAACTATTCTAAATGATGGAAGTCGAGTCCTTTTGTTGAATCAACCAATTAAAATCCCTCAAATTGGGAAGGAGAAGACAAAGGGAGGTGGTGGTTTGGTTTGGTCATTGGTGGTCCTGTCTGGACGTTACAGGCCGCATGCATCATGCAGTAGATAAAAACAAGAGAAGATCGAAGGAAGCGGAAAAGCCTGAATTGGCTTTTTGCATTGGGTGAAGTGAAGGTAGGACGACGACTGGACAATTGCCTTTTCCTCCTTTCATTTTCTTGTACTCCATTTCTCTAATTGGTCATGCTTTCCCTTGGTCACGAGTCATGCACGTGAGAGAAAATCTTGGAAAATGATCCTAGCTTGGTGTTTTGTGAGGCTCATGTAGGTTTGGCAGTTTCCTTGGGGTCTGTACCAAATCCACCAAAAAACGAACGCCAGGATAATAAAGAAGAGGAAAAGAAACAATAAGCCAACAAGTGGATATACCGGTGGCCTGCCTATGAGTAAAGATGCACAAAAGCCCTCCCGACCTCCCCACTCACATATATGACGAAATTTTTTCAATTTTGCCATTATGTAAAAAAAAAAAAAAATTTCAGTTTCATATATTTTAGTATTTTGTGTTTCTGTATGGTCAGCTGCAGAATATATTTAAAAAAATCGATTGTTAGATAAAATACCCATCTTATGAATGTCATGCCTACCAAAAATCACGATGATCCAATGATCAGTTTTTGAAAAATCTGATTGCAAAATTGTGGCATTTTGAATAATAAAAATAATACAATTTTTGCAGTCAGTTTTTTCAAAACCGACAGTTAGATTACTGTGATTTTTGGTTACATTTATAAGATGAATATTTTATCCAACAGCGAATTTTTCAAAATATATTCTGCAACTGACCCAGTAGATGATCAGAATGCCAAAATATGTGAAAATGAAGTTTATATATATATTAGTGCAGAGCGTGGTAGGCCAACAGTGGAATACGAATATCATTCGCCTATATTTTTATGTTTTTGAGTTTTTGAAAGAAATTTTAAATTTAACTAAAAACAAAAAAAAAAAATTATTTAATTAAGGTTATTTTAGAGATAAAAATATATCATTCTTTCACTCATCACACTGAAGATATGTGATAAAATAGGTCCTACCATATTACATTTTCTAGTAGGGGAAGGATATCTGCGATTGAGCAAGTACAAGACTCAATTTCACTTGATGAGTTAATTAATATATTTTGACCTGGTTTAATTCGAATCACTTAAGAGTATATCTATATATATATATATATATATATAGAACTGTTCAGATGCCTAATTTTAAATTCATATACATAATTTAATGCCAACTCTGTGTTTGATGTATTTCAAAAGGGTAAAATTGTCAACATACAATAAAAATATAGGCGAATGATATTAGTGCAACATACAATATATATCATGCCTCGTGGGTCTCACGCGCACTGACCTTTATTTTATTCTCAAGTCTTTTCCTAAAATTATTAGATGGTACTTTTTATCCATCATATAACAAAGTAGTACTGTAAAGGTGGTGAAATATTAATAAAGAAGCTTGGCTGAATGAGCACACATGCTTCACTTCTTTAAGAGCCAACAAACAAATTTAATACGCTCACTTCTCTAAGAATGAATAAACAAATGTCAAACAAAAATAAAGAACTCCCTTTGTTTTAATTTATGTGCATACATGGACTAAACTCGCAGTTTAAGAAATACAATAATTGCTTTGACTTTTTTATATTTTTAAGTTTGTGTTTTAGTTTTACCATTCCAAAAGAAATTGTCATTCTTTAAATTCTTTGATAAAATGGTATAATGGAAAATTCATTATAATTTTTAATTTGAAAAATCAAAATAATCACATACATCCCAAAATAGAAAGATGATCACATAAATTGGAATGGAGGGAGTAATAGTGAACTGCTATTATGGACTGCAGGACCATGAAGCTCTCATTTTTTGTATTGTTTATTTTAGTTTTTTTTTTATCTAAAAGTTTCAATTTTATTATTATTTTTTTTAATCCAAAAGTCCAAGCAAAATTCTTTTAGTTCTGGAAGTCCTTCTATAAACCAAAATGTTCTTTTTTTTTTTTTTTTTTTTTTTTTAAAATTTGTTTTAAAAGCCTTTTTTTTTTTTTTCCAGACAAAATTGTCCCAGCTTTCTGTAGATTGTATTTTCAACACAATACAAGCAAAGAGGGAAAGAAGCAATCTATACTGTTTAGGATACAATTGCAAGCCACTGAATAGCAAAAAAAAGATATTCTTTCTTTGTCTCTAGCTAAGCCCCTTATTACATAAACTGATTAATTCCACAAAAAACTTATGCATTTATCTGTAAACTAATGTATTTCTTATAAAACTGATGTATGCCTCTAAAAACTAATTAATTCTACAAAAAATTAATGCATTTTTCAGTAAATTGATGTGTTTCTTATAAAACTTATGCATGCCTTCAAAAACTAATAAATTTCATTAAAAACTTATGCATTTCTTAATAAACTGATGCATTTCTCGGTAAACTTAGTTTGCTTTAGTTTCCTTTAAAACCAAAAAAATAGAGCAAAACAAAGTGAAACAAAAAAACCAAAACGACATATATCAAAATAAAAGGATTCATGTATACATTTAAAAAAAAAAAACACCAACCTTGATTCATCTGAAATTGATCTCATGCAAGAAGAATTAAAAAATAGGATGCTAAGGTCAAGATTTGTATTATTATTATTATTATTATTATTTTCTCTACTACGACTACCAATTAGATAGATCAGGATCGGATTCCTAACCTCAACTGACAAGAACAAGAGCAACCCCATTCAATTTTTTCTATACGTGCTTCCCAAACCATCGTGATACTAAGATAGCTAGGAAGGCCGGGTTCAAAGTAAATGAAAATGTTGGGACTACTAAAGGGCATTTATACAATTTCATGTTAAGAGGGGCGTCGCCTATTTATCGTTCTCGTTTGGGAGCCAAACGAACTGGACCTTCAACTAGGCATTCTACTATTGTTGAATCAGAGCCAATCACCACTGCATTATGCTCGAACAGTTGAGCGGCCACCGGGCAACAACTTCTGTGCCCCAGATATAGATTCAACATATTCTTCAACAAGATTGTTTTAGGCTGAGCGCTGCCCCTCTGCTGGGGGGAATTTTCTTTGTTCATGGCAAGGTCACACATGAATGGAATTCGATTAAACTACCAAAAGGTGTTCCACAGGAGTAGCCCCGAATTTGAAGGGAAAGTTTAATCCACAAGACCAAACCAAAAATTTACTCTTCGACAAATATTAAATATACATGCAATTCGGCAGTAATCATTTGTCTTCATCATTAATAAAAATTTGGCAAATAGGTAGAATGGATTTATGGTACAATATAAAGTCGATATTATAATACCCACACACGTTTATATAAGTTTATGTCATTAATTTAATTCCGTTTCCCATTTTACCCTTTCGTAAAGGCTTACCATCATTTCCAACGACAACAAAATTAAGGAAGCATTTTTGTATTGTTGATCTAATGGTTGGTGATGAAAATAATGCTTGTGTTGCGGTTTTGGGCTAAAAAAACATACGTTAACGGAGTTTAAAGTGAGGAATCCCAAATTAAATAGTCAACTATTCATTCCCGCATCAGACATGTAACCCCCAAAACCCTTATGCTCCGTTTGGTAGGAGGGATAGAAAAGTGGAAGGAAGGAAAATGGGAGGGATGGGCTTTCCTTCCTCAGGGGAGGGAAACCATTTTTCCTTCCTGTCTGTTTGGTATGATGGATGGAAAAGTGGTTTCCTTCCTTCCATGTGTTTGGTAAACAAGGGGGAGGGAAATGATATATTGTATTGAATTACAATTTTATCCTCTCATATTCAAATATATTTTAAATGCTTTTAATAATTTATAAAAATATTAAAAATAATTTGGAAGCCTTCACGTGTGCGCGCGCACATGTGTGTGTGTATAAATATATATAAAACGGTGGGCGTGGGCATATATGTATAGGTGCTTGCTTGGAGAATAAAGGGGGGCAATTGTGGGTTTTCAAAATGTTTAAAGGGCAAAAAAGTCATTTCACCCCATAAAACATAAATCCCTCCACTTTTCCGCCCAACTTTGGGCGGATGAGAAGAGGCTCAAAATCCCTCCCCTTTTCCTTCCACATTTCCCTCCCCTTTTCCCTTCCCCCATACCAAACACACCCAAATTTACACTTCCCTCCACTTTTCCCTCCTCCCCTTTCCCTCCTCCCACTTTTCCCTCCTACCAAACACAGCATTATACTCGTTTTCATATCCTCTCACTGTATATTCCTTTTCATTGTCTTCTAAACCGTGAAAAACACTAACTTTTGTGGGAAAAAAAATGATTCAATCAGTCAAAATAATCACAAGATCAAAGCTTTTAATAAACTCTATTGACAACTTCTACTCACCATGAAAGGACTTGGAATGGGTCTAGATTTTGTGATTGTTTCAGTGATTGAACCTTCAAATTGGTTGCAAAATCCCAAAATTGAACCTTCAAAGGACTTGGATTGGGTCCAGATTTGACCTCTCTTTGATTCTTGATTCTTCATTCCTCAAAAAAAAAAAAAAAAAAAAAAAAAGCCCTAATTTTCTCTCTCATCATAGCCAGATTCGTGAGGAGGGAGGAAGATTCATGGGGGGAGAGAGAGAGAGAGAGAGTAGGGGAATGTTGATGCCCTCATCCTTCTTCTCCGACTCCGACTCCGACGAACATGATATATCTTCCTCTGGAGCTTCTCATACGATAAAACCTAGACTTGCTTTTCCTTTTTTTATTTGTGAAACTTTTATTTCTTGGAAACGTTTTGGAGATTTGATGAAGGAGGAGATAAGTTTCCACATGAGAAGGAGATTGTGTGGCCTTCAATCATTGAGTCTCCCTCCTCCTTTTCAGACTAATGACGTTAACATTATGTTCAGTCTCCAAAACGGCCGGTATCTCTAGCATTTCAACCAATGTTTTAAAATCCGGACCTTTCATCGAACCGGAAAAAGGGAAAAATTACCGAGTTAAGAGTCAACTGGTTCAACCAGAGGGTCAATCGAGTTGAACCGTGACGTCACCATGACGTCATAAATATATTAATCAATAATTAATAATTATTTATTATTTATTAAAATTTAAAAACCTTAAAAAATATATATATATAAACAAATCCTATAAAAGATTAAAAGTTCTAAATTTTTTTACGAAGTATCTCTATTCTTTATAAATTATAATTACACAATATGTCAATATGTAAATATCTCAACAATGCATAATGCTAATAACATATTGCTAAAATGCTAACATATATAATTCAAAAGTTCACTAATACATCAAGTTTGCTAAACTGCTAACATATATACTCCGTTTGATTTCAGTTTTTTCAATTTATTGGCTAAAATTAGGTTGAATTTCAATATTACCTTTGATTTACAGTCAGCACAATGGTTACAATTTCCATTAACAATCTATAAGACAATAACACTGGTTTTTTCATTTTTGTAGTGGGAAATTGAGAATATCTAAATTTTCCAGTGAGGGTTGCCACTGAAAATGAAAATTTGAAAAACTGAAAAACACTAAAACTGAAAAACTGAAAAATCAAAAACAGAAAAAGAAAATGAAAAACTGAAAAACACTAACCGTGAATCCGTGAGATCGTGGTGCGCGAAAGTTACCGGTGAGGGAGGGGATGTGCAGCGGCTGTTGCTGGGGTGAGGCTGTGGCTCGTGACTCGTGAGGACTGACTGACACCGGAGTCTGTGAGGATTCACGATTGATGAACGGTGTTGGCCAAAGTCCAAAGTCCAAACTCCAAAGTCCAAAGGGAAGTAGAGAACCGGGGTTATTGCCAAAAAGCTTGTGATGCTGGTCACCGGAGTATGAGGATTGAGGGGGATAACCGGATAAAGGATTCACCGATTCACTGTTCATAATGGACGGCGGTCGGCGGTCGTCGGTCGAAGGCTCGAAGCTCCAATGGGCTGCCGAATGAAATTAGGGATTTACTGATTTAGGGTTTAGATTAGTTTTTCACTTTTTATACTTTTATATGTAAATTTACTGTTTTAGCCTTCTAGGCATAACAGGTATGTCAAAATATCTTGGGACTTTTATGTCATTTTAATTGAATTTTTTTTTTTTTTATCAAAAACCGTCTGATTCAGCAATTAACCCAATAAAACCGGAACCTGGCCGGTTTAACCACCGGTTCGAACGGTTTTATCAATGTAAAGCGGTTTTCAATGTGGCTGGGTTTATATGGGTTAAACCAACCGAAGACTAGTTCGGTTCCCGATTCAACCGGTTGAACCGGCCGGTCCGGTTCGGGTTTTTTAACACTGGTTTCAACCCGCAGCCATTGAATCATGCTACTTGCTTCCGTGTCAGCCATCCAATGAAGGATCACCACCGAGTGATCTGATGCTAGATCACTAGCAAATCCAGACGCGGAACTATGGGCATTGAGAGTTGGCTTTGGAGAATGACATTGAATGCCTTTACATAGAGAATTAGAGATAGATATATGCTTAAGCTGCGATCCTACTGTTCCAGAAGGTGTGGCTCCTTAGCATTATGTAGGCCCTCTTATATATGATTGCAGGTTCTTCTTGGAGAGGTTTGTAGGATTGAAGCACATTTTTTGTGAGGAAACTTAGTTCTCTGATGATGAAATTCATTTTATTATTAAAAAATAACTCACCCATGTTTATTTCTCTTTCTTTGGACTATTATGCTGGTGGCATTTGGCATTTGCTGTTCCTATTTTGCAAGTTAATTTCCTTAATATATGCCTTTTTATCCCAAAAAATTAAAATAAAAATAAAACTTCAATCAATTGGAGTCATCTTTACCACTAATTGAGCCTCGACATGGGCTCGTAACGCCTCGACTTGGCATAGGCTTGCGACGCCTTGGCTTTCCGTGGCATGGGCATTTCTAGCCAACGCTCGCCTTGGCATGGCACGCCTTGCCTAGGTACGCCTCAAAATCATGCATGCCTCGCCTCGCCTCGCCTCCTGTCAACTTGGGCGGTCCCACGCTTCGACATTAGCTTGCGACGCCTTGACTTGCCCCAACATGGCCTTGCAACACCATCGCCACCACATAATGCCCTGCAACATGTTATACGTGGGCGGGGTTGGGGTGGCGATGCAATACGTGACGCCCAAGCAAACGTGCCCTCGGCCTAATGGCTTTAGGTGCAATTTACGTTCAAAACTCGATGGTTCAGGAGATTCTGCAATATATAAAGTGTAAATATCTTTAACTTTTAAACATTTATATAATATGAACATATTATTAATTAAGTATTTTTAAAATAAGGAATTAAATGTGTCTCATTCTACTAGTCTTAAAAATTCAAGAAATAAAAAAAAAAAAAAAATTAAAATCTTAGAAATTCAAAAATTATTATGAATTATAAAATATTGGAATGCTTAAAGCCTTATAAAATTATTCTCAAATTCAAATATTATTGAATAATTCAAAAATGTAAGTAGTAAATTATTAATTATAAATAAAATAAAATCACAAGATGGGTAGCATTAAAAGAAATGGGAAAATGCCAAAGATAACAGAATTTGAGACCAATACTTTAAACCAAATGATATGGGTAAGATAGAATCTCTACTTTTGTACATTTTTTAAGGAGTAATGCTATATATCGCTATAATGAATCGCTATAATTATCGCTACTAGAAGAAAATAAGAATAGTTTTGGAAAATCACATATGGGTAGTTTTGAAAATTCACATTTCTTTTTGGGTGATTTTATTGCCATCCACCCATATTGCTAGTAGCACCTAGGGATGTCAATGTGATGAGTTAAAAGGGTAACCCGCCCCGTCCCGCCCCTATTGGGAAGGGTTTGGGAAAAAAATTAAAAACCCTATAGAGTTTAGGACGGGAATGGGATATGACTTCTCCAACCCACCCCGTCTCGAATATCTATGTATATATAATTATACTAAAATCTTTTCCATTTATTTACAATATTTAGTGTTTTAAGATTTTTATCATTTCTATTCTTTTATCCAAGTTAGTGTGTATAAATATATATTTTAACTACAAATACTTATAATGCAAGATAGAAATCAAAATTTGTTGAGATTATAGTTAAGATTCATTCCAAAATGAAATAAAATTGAAGTTTGAAAAATATTTTAATTATTTTCTCAAACCCAATGGGAAAACCCGCATGGACCTGCATAATTCTGTCCCTGCCCCGTCCCGTTTTAAGTTGGGATTGGGACGGGTTTGGAAAATGATTTTTATTCACGGGACGGGATTGGAAAAGCAAAAACCCGCCCCGCCCCGTTGACATCCCTGGTAGCACCCACTTGCTACTTACGCAACTGATAAAATTTGAAAATATAATTTTTACTGCCTATACCCTCTATAATACCCAAACTAACTCTAACTCGTCCAATCTTAAAACATAAATTTCTTTTTAATATACGCCCACTTAATAGCAAAAAGCCCCAAATATATATATATATATATATATATATATATTCCATTCAAAAAGGAGTTTGATTTCTTCACCTCACAAAGAGAGCAGCCCAACCTTTCCACCATTCATTCCACAAAGGAGTTTATTTTCTTCAATCCATAAAGAGAAAGCAGGCTAACCAATCTATAATATGTTCTAACTTAGTGTGCTAAATATTCTAATATGTTCGGCTGATGACTGTTGAACATAGGATGATATTCTACCAGTGTCTATTGAACATTCTGTAATGTTCAACATTCCCTGCTGAACATTTTTATATGTTCGGTTGAGGTGACCAAACATAAGGATATGTTCAATTACCCCTATCTGAATATTGATTAATGTTTAATATCGCAGAACTGAACAAAAGCACGAACTTGAAATTAAAACAACTTAAAAAAAAAAAAACACTTTATTATCCATTGATCAATAAACACATTTTATTTATTTATTAGAGTTTTCATAAAGTAGTAATACGAGAGTGTAAAAGTATGTAATATTAGGGTTTATGAAAGAGATATAAATGTGTGAAGAAGAAGGTGGGTGTGGAAAGTAATATGATTTATTTTATTTATCTAATATTACCATTAATAGTAAGTTTACAAGCTTTAATTAGTGGGTGTCACTAATAATATGAGTGGGTAGTAACAGAATCATCTTTTTGTTTTTTTTAATGGATTCTTATAGCAATTCATTGCATTTTTCTTTTATAAATGCAAGAAAATAGTGGTTATATATGCATAAAAATAGAGATTCTATCTTTTTAACACTTTATTATGTGATTTAACAAAATTGCTAAAATTTGATTTCCATAACACTGCTCAAAAAGAAGTAAAGAACCTTCGGTAAGAGAGGCAACCATAAATCCAATTCAATTAGGATGAAAAAAAAAAAAACCCAAACATACAAAACCATGTGGGTTGCGCATCCAATCTCTTTGAGACGATGCCTTCCTCTCATCATCATCCCAAAAACAAACCCACAACCCGAGAGGCGTTTAGCCGTCACCGTCTCAGCCACATCGCAAAACGACGCCGCCGAAGACAATATCGGAGGCTTAGGCAAAACCGTCCTCACTGCTCTTAAATCCAACAGCGAACCAGTAGTGAACCCTAAAAGCTCCAATCCAAAACCAAAACACCAAAAGCATCAAAAACAAAAACAAGAACAAGAAGAAGAAGAAGAAGAAGAAGAGGGAAGGCAGCTACGTGGGTCAGATGTATTGTGGGCGTTACAAAGAGCCACTGCTCAGAAGAACAAAAATAGTGGGGGTAAGAAGAAGAAAAGAGGCTTTACCTCTGTGGGTAGCAGTGATAAAGGTGGGATTTATGAAGAAGATTATAGTAATGTTCGACCCTTGTGTATAAAGCCCGATTGGGCTTCTCGCTTGAATGAATTGGAAATTCGTCTTCAGGAGCTTTCTGATACTTGAGAATTGAGTGAGGCTTGTGTTTTTAATCCAATTCTGTAATTAATTTATATGTTTATATCTAATCAATCTATGTAATTGCTTCCTTTGCTTATATATGGAATTGGTATTTGCTTTTTTCTTTGCCTCAAATGCTTCGAATTGAGTTTGGGATTTTGGGCCCTGATTTATCAACTTATACTTGCTGTTCTTGAAAATTTTCTCTTGAGACATTAATTCAATATGGGTTATGCCTGCTCATGTATATCCCTGTAGACTCAAGAGTATTGGCAGAGTTTATATGGCCAGGATTTGGCTATAGTTATGGCTTGTATTAGGATTTTTTTTTCCCCTCGAAATGAGGGTATGTCCAAGTTTATCTGGGGATCTTTTGTGTTCTCTGTGTTTCTTGAATAAAATCATCTTTCACACTTAAAAGAAAAAAAGGGGGTATGTCAGTCTACTTTAGCCGAGGTTTGGCTCTAGCTAATCCACTCGTGATGCAATTTTTACATGTAAACCCATGTATCCAATAAATGAAAATTTGGCTGGCTAAAGATGAATTTGACTTGTCTTTTATATTACTATTGTATGGGAAGTTTATTTTTCTGTAAATCTATTTAGCATTATATATAATACAATCTCGATCTAGTCAGCATATACTTACATAAGTTATGTAAACATGAAGCTCATAAATAATTGTGTGATGCATATTTTGAAAAACTGATTGTTAGATTATATATTATATTTATGGATGTCATGCATACCAAAAATCATGGTGATTGCTGAAAATTGTCACAATTTTTCTCAGTGATATTTCTGAAAAATTGACTGTTGGATCAATGTGATTTTTAACTTATATGACATGCATAAGTACAGTATTTAATACAACTATCAGTTTTTATATAAGTATATGCATATACACTTAAAAATTAAATATCAATATGAGAGGGAATCTAATCTAATTCAATTTTTAAAATTCCTAAAACAAATCCTAATATTTCAGTTGGGGTTATAGTGTGTACAATAGCAAACTTACAAAAAGCATTACTTTAGAAAAAAGTATGAGCTGTCAAGAACAAATGCATAGGTTTGAGTCTTTGAGAAGTTATAATCTTATCCTGCATACCCTTTTGAGACTTGATTTGGTGGGACAAATATGGGATAATGAACTTTTTAACGTAATAATTCAGTTATCAAGTGCCCTATGCGCATATTAATTTCCATATGGACAGGGATGAAAAATTAATTAAAAGTTTTGCTTTATACGTGAGTTTGTATTGTGACCATGTGCTGGAAAAATTTAACATATCTTCAATTTCTTTTTTTTTTTTTTTTTTTTTTATAACCGGGCAACATATCTTCTATTTATTTATTTATATATATTTTTTTAACCGGGTGTCCGGGCCAGCTTATGCGCACATCGACTAATCCCAGGGCCTTGAAGTTAATGACCGGGTAAGCCTCTAGTGGCCCCAAGAGTTTAGCACAAGTCGAACTCAGGACCTCCGCTTCTTGAGGTGTGGTTCCTTGCCAACTGAACTACCCCTCGGAGTTACATATCTTCTATTTCACTTATAATTATTGATGGTGTTTAATTCTGCAAGAAATTATGACATTGGATTCCGCACAATTGCACACCAAATTACACACATCATGTCAAATACGTTAACTAGAAGTTTTGCATTAATTATAAGGGAGTTTGTATTGTGATAATGTGCTGGTAAAGTTTAAGATATCTTCTGTTTCACTTATCATTATTTTGCAAGAGAGAATGATACTGGGCTCCGCAGATTTGCACATCCTCTCAAAAATATGTTTTCAGTTGCTTTAATTTTTGAGTCATTTACAGAAATAAATTCTTTGATTAAGATCTATACTTTACATAACAATATTTCTAATCGGTGTCATGTCAATTCAGGCGTTAATTCTTCGTGTTGAAGCTGGTTGTCTTGCATAATGGAAAAGCTGTCTCTATTAAATTTGATCTTTGTTAGTTGCTACACTAAATGTGGCCCTACATGGAGAGAACTCTCTCTCTCTCTCTCTTTCTCTTTCTCTTTCTCTCTCTCTTATTATTAACAACGAAGACATGATTTTCCATTAGGATATGGAAAATGGATACAAATTAATGTCACTACCATTATCAGTATCTTCTAAATTAATCAATCGCTAGCTTCTCTCATCTAATTAAATTGTATTCATGCCAGCAAGTTTGAGTGACGTCTATTCATATCGCAGCCAAAACCAATAGTTTGAATGACTTGTGTCGATTTGGTGCTCTCATTATGATTGCTATTCACTGTTCAGTAATATAATAACACGCCTCGTGCTCGCTGGTTTTTGAGAAAACCGAACCTTCTGCAGTACTCGATTTGTTTTGATTGAACAAGAGATTCAGTCAACATATTTTCATAATTGTTTATTGATGGGATCGCAACATTGTCAAGCAAAATACTTAATTTAACAATTTGCATAACATGAGATGCACGTTTAAGGCTGAAATGTCAAAGCTTATATTAATATTTTGATGATAGAACATGGGTTCCATTGATAAAGAAAACCATATTTTCTACCCTAATATTTTAGAATTGTTCATCAACAAATGTCTTCTTCTATACCTTTTGAAGAGTTAACATTCTCAAAGTTGGTTCTACGGTTAAAGACATGTTAGCGTTAGCTTTTCTTAAAAGGGGATCTTGGTGATAGGTCCTACTCAAGAAAAGTCTAATGCGAAAAGTCTTCCTAAAATTTCTTTCCTTCGTAAATCGTAAGGTCTTACTTAAAAATTATTTCATACAAAAAGTCCTAATCTTTTAAAAATATTTTTCAAAATGGCGAAACTACCCCTAGCACAATGAAAACACCAATACAGTGAAAACACACCCAGTGGCAGA
>JAESVK010000717.1:511007-551504 GCA_017140935.1 Hamamelis virginiana | reverse complement strand
AGTCCTAAAATTTTGAAAGTATTTAAAACGGAATGAAATTCCATCTCTTATACAAAGAAAAGTGTTTTGATCAAATCCAAACTCTCGAAGTTAGAGTCCTAGATAAGATAGAATTCTTTTGGCTATATGGTTCATTACAATAGGAGAGTCCTAAGGTAATCGAACTACGTGGACTTTGATCTTTGTCAAGCAATTGATAAGGTACGTAGGCAATCAATAGGATGCAAGTCCAATCTTAGGTTGATTTCTAGTCTCCTGAGACCATTAGGATTGTGTATACTTTCATACTACATATTATTATTATATATTATATATCATATTTTGTGATTGATTAGATAACTAGGATTGTTTTGAAAAGATTTTGATAAAGCCCAAACTTAATTAGGAGACCTTTAATTAGGGCGAGGTGGGTGCCTACAAGGAGATCCTTGGAACCTTCCCACTTTATAACCTAGCCCCCAGATCCAACTTTGATTCAAAAGACCATGCTTTTCCAAAATATGGGGTCAATGTTTTATTGAAAATAAAACTCTTTTTTGTGGTTTCCTTGTTCCCTAAAAATAAGGTGGCGACTCCTAGTTTTTACAAACTCTCATCCCTTTTTCAAAAAATCCTATCTTGAGTGGATAATAGAGAAGGATAAACGTGGATAATAGAGAAGGATAATAGAGAAGGATAAATCGAGACGGATAAACATCATTCACAATCCACTCAAGATAAACATCACCCCCAAGAGTGAACTAGAGGGCCTCCCGATCCAGGTTGGCTGGTTCACAATATTACACTCCCTTCTTTCTCATTATTAAAATTTCTTTTCGAGAAAAAGAATACACAATTCAAAGTACAATCATATATTAAAGGCCCGTTTGGATTAACTTTTCTTAAAATCACTTTTGGAGCTTATAATTTCATTTTATCTAAGAGATGGAGTGATAATCACTTCTAGACAACTTAAGGAGTGATAGGATTAATGACAAAATTTTCATACTATAAGTGAAAGAGGCAAAAGTTAGGGGACCCAACTTTTGCCAAAATCACTTCTAATATAGAAATTTTGATATGTAAAGAGATGGTTTGACCATAATTCTATAGAGATATGTGAAGAAATAGTTATCCAAAAGTGATTTTAGAAAAAGCTAACCCAAACGGGTCCTCATTAAAAGCAATTGTAAGATTGAAGTTTTCTAGAAAAATATTTAAAATAAATTGATCGATGTTCTTACTAGATTCCTCTAGGAAAAAAGAGGTGGACACACTCAAATGAAAGGGAACTTATTAAGAAACCAGGCAATGTTGTCTTGATGAAGAATTTGGCTTTCCATTTGTATTCTATTCCATTGCTTAATTACTTCTTAGCTAGAGATCTCTGCTTGTTTTATTTTTTTTTCTTTTCTGGATTTTAAATAACTACAAACCCTTGCATCTTTATAAACTTTGCCCAGTCGACAAATAACCCATCTGTGGGGCACAATGAAGGCCTTGTGAGCAAATATACAGTCCTTCTAGAGCACACCCCTCCTTGTTTATAATCAATCCATCTTTTAACCAAAGAACTTGATCTGTCCACTCACTAGAGAATAGCCCTAAAGGATCATACATCTCTTTAACCTTCAAGAATTCTCTGGAATTCGTATATTTTCTGATCACCCTGTCAAAAGTGAGGTTCCGATTCTTTCCCCAATGGGGCAAACCTCCATACTTGAACTATGCAAGCTGCTCTACTTCTTCAATTATGTCTTCATAAAGCCTAGGTTCTATGGGGTCTTTACTTCTGTAGTACGTAAAATCAAAGTCTAATGCATCTTCTTGTTTACCCAAGTGCATGTTAATCCACAATTTTTTCCTAACCAATAGTTGGCTAGCAATTGGCTTTAATAAAATTATTTAATTATAGCAAATGATAAATTGGCCAGTAAAAGATTGGAAAATGTTGAAGATCCCGTTCCCTTATCCCGTTTTAAATTTCCTGTGTGATGTGGCGATGACATGCAATGACATGTGGCACATTAGATGAGAAAATCTTGAACCAGTTGGATAAGCTTCGGGTACTGAGTTTCAAAGGAAACTCCATTTCTAGTAAAATCCCTAATCTCTTAGGCCTCCTCAACCTCACTTCTTCATCGCTTGAAAAGTTGTCATCCTTATTAGCGACTTCCTCGCCTCTATTTCACTTTTTCACCGCTTGAAAAGTTGTCGTCCTCTCCGAAAACCAAATATCCGGTAACATTCCGGCGTCATTGCTCAAGCTCCGGCGACTCTACGTTTTTTATTTGCAAGACAACTGATTAACCGGAGAAATCCCTCCTCTAAACCAAAAATCATGGATTGATGAAGACTTCTCCAAACAAAGGCAGTCATCAGAAATCATAATTGGTGACTGATGTTGAAATTGCAAGAGATTTAAGTGGGCTAATAATATTAAAGCAAGTAAAATCGAAAGGGATGGATATGGATATGTCAAACAATTCACAAGTAAAGACGAGGGAGTCTCAAATTCTTCAATGTGTTAAACAATTCACAACACCACATAAATCAATTAGAACCAGTTCCCAGTGCCCCTTCTCCATGACTGGCTTTGTTTCATTGAAGCATCTCATCCTATCGTCATTGCCCCAGTCTGCGCTACACCATGGTAAAGTTCTTCTTCTTCTTCTTCAAATAGTTTGCCATTTTTAGTGTTTTCACTATCCGTTTTTTATGTGTTTTCATTGTTGTTATTGTTTTTTGTTTTTATTATTTTTTTGTTGTTGGAGTTTTCAAAGAATTTTAAGTGTTTTCACTGTCCCTTTTTTTTAAATGTGTTTTCACTTTTTGTTTTTGTTTTTTTTTTATTTTCAAAGTATTTTGAGTGTTTTCAAAAGCTAGTGTTTTCACTGTCCTCTTAAAAGCTAGTCGTAACACTCCAACCTAACACCAGTACTGACCTTTCCGGATAGGTCGACATGTGTCAAAATGAAGATATAACATGTCATGCTCATTCATAAAAATAATACAGTAGGAATAAGGTAACCTCTACTAATAACAATAATACAGTGATACATAGAATATTTTTAAATAAGCAGAGTTACCAAAGTTTCCATAACAACTATAAAACAATAAGTAAAGCAGTTATAAACTTGTGTAGTCTTTCAGTAAAAAACAATACCTAAGTAGTTCCACGTATCAATAACCGTCTCAAAAACCTCATCACATCATACCGATAGCACATGCTTCACATATCACCTATATCCATCGCATGTCCATCTAAACCAGGCTCGTGAACGTATTAGAAGTGACTAGTTCCTGACTAACAAGCCACCGGTACCAGTGTAATCGAAACCAACCACTACGGGATCATTTCTCTCGAGGATTTCCAACTAGTTACGTTGCGCGATCAACAGTAAAGCCACTACGGGGCTATTCCTTCGGGTTCGCACTAAAGCTTCAAGATACTATTTCATAAACCGTTCTCAAAGAACATCCATTTCCAAATCCCAAGACATTTAAGGGTTTTCAACTCATTTGTAAATCAGTTTAGAAAAGAAGAGGCATACGAGCATAAAACCACTTCTTGTCATATTTGTATAAACCGTGCAGTAATATGCCATTGTCGAATTCCAAAATCATTGTCCTTTCCAAAAGAGTAGGAATTATTCCAAGTGTGAAGCTAATCGCTTCCTTTATCTTTAAAATCATTTAGAAAGTAGGGCATACACAAATATTGCCAGTATAAATATCATTTAATAAATCTGTTAGGTAATATGCCCCATCAATCTTGTTCATAAAATGATGATAGAAAGTGTTCATTTCCCACCTTTATAAATAGTACTTCATTTATAAAGCATCTCCACAAAAACCCCTTTTTATACAATTTAACCATCATGCCACACTATTTTACACAGTTCATAAACAAGTGTATTCCATGTATCTATTTAACAATTTGATAACGAAATAGTTCTCAAGCATTCATAAATCATATTATTCAAAAGATGTTTAAAATTCACAATGTTCTCAAAACAGTTATAAAATAAGTATATCATTATTAACAATAAAATGTTACTTATCCTTACCTTAATGCAATGGTGTTTTCAATCCTTTGTGACTCCACGAGCCTCCCAAATGCAGTGCTCAATGCACCCAATGCAAGTAGTCCTCCCAAGAACCTGCCAAATCTGAGAATAAGAAATAATGCGAAAGAGAAAATCAAAAGAAAGCATAAAGGATTCTAAAATTCCAAAAGTAAAACAACCCGTTCCTCAAAACCATTCACTCACGACCTTAAGGACCAAAAACCAAAAAGTACTAAACCAAAGGTCTTAAGACTTCTAAGACATATTCCCAAGTATGTCTAGATACTACACATCAAATTTCGTGGCCAAGAGCTAAGTGGTTTAAGAGATATATACCAAAGAAGATGAAACATACGAGAGAAGGGCAAATTGGATATTTCCAAAATATTTATCTCTTTAAAAAGAATTAGACCTCAAAACCATCGAATTCAGAAACTAGGTCTCTCAAGCTTTCCGAGCATATAAAGAACATTTGAAACGAAGATCAGATAAGAAAGTTATGCTCAAAATAAGATTTAGGAAGAAATAAGGAGAGTGCAAAGCTGCATTACCGATAATGCTCTATGCCATTATCGGTAATGGAAACTTGCTACCATACCACGAAAAACAACATTATCGATAATGCTCCCTAGCATTATCAGTAATTACCCCTCTCTGCCCAGCCTACAGGCAAGCATTACCGATAATGCTCCTTAGCATTATCGGCAATAGTCACTCGAGACACATGCAGACGAGTTGCCATGGAGTCTAACTCCCTACAAACCTCACCAAAACATCACAACCCCCAAAAACACCCTTCCAAAACTTAGATCCAGCAATATCAAGCCTCAAAAACCCTTGATCTACAACTATAACTCAAAATGAAAGGCACATCTCAAAGATCAACCATGATTTCTTAAACAAAACTCATAAAACTCATAAAACCCACATGCAAGCATCAAATGCTCAAAACTCTTCTAAAACTCCCATCAAAACCATGGATCCAACCCCAAAATACCTTCTAAACACCAAGAACACGAACACAACCCAAAACCAAACTCCCATCCTTCACAAACCCGAAAATATACTGAAGAAAAAAAGGGAAGAAAGTGAAACTACTTGCATAAAACTCACCTTCAACGCCAAAGGGACGAAGTCTGGCGAAGTCTGGCGACCAACTCCGTCGACGCCCTCATTTCTTGCTCACGGCTCACTTTCTCTCTTCTTTCTCTACTTAGCAAAGTGTAAGAATGAAAAATGAATGGGTGCTTTGGCTTTTAAAAGGAGCTTTGGACAAAATGGGCATTTTGAAATGTTTAAAGATTTTTTTTTTCTAAAATAAGACAAAACTTCATTTAAAAATACATAAATAAGAATTTAAAAAATCTAGGTTTTCACACTAGTGTTTTCACTATCCTCTTAAAAGCTAGTGTTTTCAATGTCTTTATAGTGTTTTCACTGTCCTCTTAAAAGCTAGCTAGTGTTTTCACTGTCTTCTTAAAAGCTAGTGTTTTTACTGTCCTTATAATGTAAAAGCTAGTGTTTTCACTGTCCTTATAGTGTTTTCACTATCCTCTTAAAAACTAGTATTTCCACTATCCTTATAGCGTTTTCACTGTCCTCTGTGATGACGTGGCTGTTGCCACATGAGACGGGAATATAAAAAAAAAAAGGGAATTGAGACGGTACTTGTAGCACCGCTCTAAAAAATTGGTTTTCAAGGAGTTCAAAGGAAATGCAGGTTATAAGGAGTTTGTTAGCATGCAAACTCTTCACTCTTGGAGGATAGTTATCAAGTCAAATAAGGAGTCTTATCCAAATGGAGATAAATAGTAGTTGAAGATGATCACCTTGAAGATAAAGATATATGTACCGTTGTTTTTTTAACCCCCAAGCATTTTCCGCTTGCATCGTGGATGTATTCTTGAGTTTCGTCTAAATAAAAAATAAATATAAAAACACCTTATAAAAGTTTGTTCATCAAATTCACGATTTGAATTTTTGAGAATTAAAGAAAGTCCGTACATTTAACTTCCACCTATCAATTATCACTTTACTCAACTTTACAAAATTACTAATGTTACATTCAAAAATTATTTTTCGTCAGGTATAAATGTAAAAAGTGATTCATTTAATTTAATTTTTTATTTTAAAAAAAAAAAAGCAATATATGCTATACACCTATATACCGCTACAAAAATGGCCGTCAAGCTTGAAAGAGTATTTTGTCATTTGATTTTTTAAATCAATTAGATGTGGTTTTCCATTTAAAATAACTTAAAATGATAAAAAAAATGATTTTAAATAAATAAAATATATTTATAATACCAATAATTAGTTAAAATAAAAAAAAAAATTAAAAATAATTTTAGAACCATTCGAACAATAATTATAAGTAAAAGAGTTTGAATCCTCAATAATTAATAATCCATGAGAATTAAACACCCGACCCAGCTTAAATAAAAAAGTTTACGAATCATGAATTGTACATAAACAAGATCAATTTTTTTTGTGTCTTTTTTTTTTTTTTGTCCTTTAATTAGAGCTACCTCTTCTTTGTAATCGATCAATAATTTTATCTTTTCGAAACCAGCCAAACTCTTTTGGCCAATCACCATCTAGGACTAGTAGTCCGAGCGTTATACGATCCCATGAGACGGTGGTCCTGTGTGGGAAGCAGAGATTAGTTGTGCTCTAATGGAGCGGACACCTCGTTGCTTGGCAAAAAAATAAAAAATAAAAAAAGAGCTACCTTTGTCCTCTTAAAAAATCATTTATTTCAATTATTTTTAATATACTCACTTTCATTATTTAATTTATGAATTTTTGAAGTACAATTCAACATACAAAATTTTGATACCTATTAGCTCCAATACATTAATGATATATTTTGACATTTCTCACTTTTTTTCCCTTTTATTTTTATTTTTATTTTTATTTTTATTTTAAGAATGATATGGCATAAATGGCACTTGCCATTTGAGGTACCAAATTTAGCACCAAGAGCTGCCATTGCAAATATTTGGCACTTCAAATGGTACTCCATTGGAACAAACTATTTGGGTATCAATGCCAAATTTTGGCAATAGCAGCTCGTATGGCATTCCATTGGAGATGCTATTATGTAAAGAAGTAGAGAAATTGAAGAATTCAATTGTGTATTTCATTGTTTATGTTTCAGCTATTTATATACAAATGTAAGTATCATAAGATAACAACAAAAATAAAGGATAAGGATAAGAACAACAGAGGATTAAGTTTATCTGCTGTTACACAAAACAGGAGATTAAGTTTATCTACTATTGGTGATAGGCTGAATTTGTTAGCCTGGTATGGTTGGACTAGTATGATCCTTAACGCGCCCGTGCAAGATGAAGCTCCCATTGGAGATACCAATCTTGGAACAAAGAAGAAAGAGTCGCTGTTTGGATAAGGGGTTAGTGAGAGCATCAGCAAGTTGGTCCGAAGTTGGAACATGAGAAACATGAAGAGATCCTTGGGATACTTTATCACGAACAAAGTGAAAATCAATGGCAACATGCTTCATGCGAGAATGGAAGACGGGATTAGCACAAACATAATTGGCACCAATGTTGTCACAATAAATAACTGAGGTACGAGACAAATTAAAACTGAGTTCAGAAATGAGAGACTGAACCCATGCAAATTCTGCTGCTGTGGCTGCAATGACGCGATATTCAGCTTCTGTGGATGACCGAGCAATTGACCGTTGTTTCCTTGAGCTCCGGGAGATAGGATTACCACCAAGAAAGACCACATAAGTAGTGGTTGAAGTACGATAATCTTGATTTCCAACCCAATTCGCATCAGAGAAGGCATGTAAGGAAGGATTTTGTTGACGTTGAAGGTGAAGACCGTGAAAAATTGTGCCCTTAAAGTAGCGGAGTAAGCGTTTAGCAGCAGTCCAGTGAGATTCAGAAGGTTGGTGCATAAATTGTGAGAGTTTGTTAACGGCAAAGGAGATATCCGGGCTGGTGAGATTGAGATATTGCAACGCCCCAATGACACTCCGGTAGTCAGTACCATTTGCAGGTGGTGACCCATCATTAAGAACAAGGGAGCCCATGGTAGGAAGAGGAGTGCTAACTTCCTTAGCACCATCCATTCGAGTGCGGACCAGGAGATCACGAATATACCAGTGTTGTGAGAGAAAAAAGACCTGTTGGTGTAGGTAGTACTTCAACACCAAGAAAGTAATGTAGTGTGCCAAGATCTTTAACCGAGAATTTAATTGAAATAGCATGTATGAAATGAGTGATGGAAGGCGAATCATTGCCTTTTACAATCAAGTCATCAACATATACGAGAAAATACATTAAAGCACCATTGTGATGATAGGTAAAGAGAGAGGGATCAGATTTGGCTGTGAGAAATAAATTGGAGAGCAAAAAAGAGCGAAGCTCATGATACCACGCTCGGGGAGCTTGCTTGAGACCGTAAAGGGATTTACGAAGATTGCAGACATGGGTGGGATGCTGTGAATCTATAAAACTCGGAGGTTGAGACATGAAAACTTCCTCAGAGAGTGTGCC
The DNA here is from genome assembly GCA_017140935.1 of Hamamelis virginiana. Taxonomy (NCBI): domain Eukaryota; kingdom Viridiplantae; phylum Streptophyta; class Magnoliopsida; order Saxifragales; family Hamamelidaceae; genus Hamamelis; species Hamamelis virginiana. Next base: position 542,923 of record JAESVK010000717.1, on the reverse strand, counting down.
ATAGAGAAATGCATTGTTGACATCGAGTTGGCGAATTGACCACCCATTTGTAACAGCAAGACTAAGAACAATGCGAATAGTCGTGGGTTTGACAACAGGACTGAAAGTCTCTTCGTAATCAATGCCCGATCTTTGGTGAAAACCTCTTGCTACCAAACGTGCTTTGTAGCAATTATTGTACCATCCGGTTTTCGCTTGATCCGAAATACCCATTTACATCCAACAAGGTTTTGAGAGGGAGCAGGAGAGACAAGATCCCACATTCCATTACGCAGTAAAGTGTTGAACTCATTCGACATTGCAGCAAGCCAGTTGGGGTCACGAAGAGGTTGCGAGGCACAAGTGGGCTCCAGATAATCAGGTAGGCTATGTTTGGTGGTGGTGTACAACTGCTTGTTTGGTGTGAAGATGCCATGTTGAGAGCGAGTAACCATGGGATGTGTGCGAGGTAGGGAAAGAGGTGGGTTGGTGAGTTGCACTGTTGGAGGAGATGAAGTAGCAGTGGGCTGGATAGGTGCTGCTAATGGAGATGCAGGGGCTGGGTGGTATGGGAATCCACAGTGGAGGGAGAGACGCATCTGCATAACCTGAGGAAGACGACATTGAGGAAGACCGTGAGACTGGTTGCCTTGAGGAGCTATGCATGAGTGGCACCAAACGGGGCAACTGGTCATCAAGTGCTATTAAAGGTACTGAATCAGAGGTGGGGTAGTTTTTAATGGAGTGAGAGGGAAATTGTGACTCATCAAATACCACATGACAAGAGATAAATAATCGTTTTGTGGAGGGATCATAACATTTGTAAGCACTTTGGGTAAGAGAATAGCTGAGGAAAATGCAAGGGCGAGAATGAGGTTCAAGTTTGTGTTTGGTATAAGGGCGTAACCAAGGGTAACAAAGGCAACCAAAGATGTGCAGTTTGGTATAGTTAGGAACATCACCAAAAAGAGCTTGGAATGGGGAAATATGGTTGAGAATTGGGGTGGGAAGACGATTTATGAGTTAAGTGACAGTTTGAAAAGCATGGGACCAAAACTCAAGCGGAAGAGAAGAGTGGTGAAGGAGCGTTAGGCCATTTTCAACGATATGACGGTGGCGACGTTCAGAAGTGCCATTGTGTTGAGGAGTATGGGGCGGCGTTGTGAGGTGAGGAATACCAAAAGTGGCAAAAAAATGTTTAAGTTTTTGAAATTCTCCCCCACCATCCGAAAAAATGGATATGCTTTTCGTTTTGAAATAATTTTCCACAGGAGCCTTGAAGGTGGGAAAAAGAGTAAAAACATCAGATTTATGCTTAATAGGATAAAACTAAATGTACTTAGTAAAATTAATGATCCATAAAGATGACAAAATATTTATTATTATCAATTGAATCAACAGGAGCAGGGCCATACATCTGTGTAAACAAGTTCAAGAGGACTATGACTCTTAAGAGAGGACACATGAAATGGCAGCTTGTGACTCTTATTGCATTGACAAGAGGTGCATAGTGTAGAGCACGGAGGTGTGGACATGACAGGTAGTGAGAATTTATAAAAAAACGAATGAAGATTACGGCTAGAGGGATGGCCGAGACGCTTGTGCCACTCAGACATTGGAGTCTTGACACTAACCAGAGCAGAGGGCTGGACAAACACAGTCATAGACCATTCATAAATGTCATTCTTATTCGGGCCGCGAAGAAGTGTCTCCCCCGTGCGTAGATCCTTCACAGAAATGAGCGGGAAAAAATTCAACGGATGTTAGGTTTTGTTTGCAAAACTGAGAGACAGAGACAAGATTTTTTTTTTAATAATAGGAACGCATAGAACATTAGATAAGCGGAAAGGAGAAAGGGTGGTGGAGCCAGAGTGAGAAATACGCAAACATGTACCATCACCAATGAGTATAGATCGGGTCCATCATAAGCGGAGTGTAGAGAGAGATTTTGAAGATCAGAGGTGACATGATTTGTGGCAGCAGAGTCCATGAGCCAAGGCTGGCCATGACCAGGAGCAGTTGTGGTGTAATGTGCAGCGGGTTCTGGACCAAGCAAACCTTTTATACGTGGGCATCGTTTGGCATTATGACCTTGCTGGTTATAAAGTTGACAGAAGCCTTTGTAACTTTGCCGTTGAAAATTGCCACGAGGAGAGGACTAGGAGGAAGTCTGGTTGGAAGGAGCAACCTTGCGAGTGGAAGACCAGGTGGATGGTGACCACGTTTGGAGGAAGATGGGTGACGCTAAGTAGTATTTGCAGAGAGGACCAAAGGATTGGTGCGAGAATCCTCGCGTTTCAGGTAAGCCTCATAATCGGTGAGCTTATCATGAAGTTCTTCATAAGAAATCGGGTTGTCCCGAGCACGGATGCCGGCAGTGAGGGCCTTAAACTCTGGACCAACACCATTAAGAATGGCAATGGTGAGATCATTATCCGATATGGGGGTGTCAATGAGAGCTAACTTATCAGAAATAGTTTTAATAGTATGAAGATATTTACTGAGAGGTGTGGAGTCACGGGGACGGACAATACGCTCCTTGAGACTCATGACGCGAGACCGAGAGCGACTAGCATAGAGACGAGTAAGATTGTCCCACGCATCCTTAGAGGTTGTAGCGGAAGAAATTAGAGAAGCAATAGAGTCAGAGACAGAAATGCGTATGGCATGCATCAAGAGTTAATCTTGGCGCATCCATAGAGAGAAGGTGGCAGAGGTGCGAGTTGGGCAAGTAAAAGAACCATCGATAAAGCCGAACAAGTCATAGCCAAGGAGAAGAGAATTGAATTGGGCACGCCAAGACGAATAGTTGGAGGATGTGAGTTTGAGAGGAAGCTGGCCATTGGTAAGGGCAATAAGTGGGGTTGCAATAGCAGTAGAAGTGGGGTTCATGGTGACGGAAGGAGTGGCAGAAAGGGAAGAGTTGTCTTCAGCCATGAAAAAAAAATTGCAGAATCAATTTGAGTTGTTCTCGTGAGAGCTAGTGCTCTGTTACCCTAAAGAAGTAGAGAAATTGAAGAATTCAATTGTGTATTTCATTGATTACGTTTCAACTATTTATATACAAATGTAAGTATCAGAAGATAACAACAAAAATAAAGGATAAGGATAAGAACAACAGAGGATTAAGTTTATCTGCTGTTACACAAAACAGGGGATTAAGTTTATCTACTATTGGTGATAGGCTGAATTTGTTAGCCTGGTATGGTTGGATTAGTATGATCCTTAACATTATGCACATGAATTCTATTATCTTTGCAAAAAGTGCAGTAAATATAAGGCTAACTAGCTTTATTAAGAACATTCTCAAAAGATATAACTAGTCTTATCATATTCCCCTCGATCCCCTCTTTCTCACTATTAAAATTTCTTTTCGAGAGAAAGAATAATCAAGTCAAAGTACGATTAATCATTAAAAGAAATTGTAGGATTGAAAGATTCAAGAAAAATATAACCCCTTTAAAAATTGATGTTCTTGCTAGATTTCTCTAGGAAAGAAGAGGTGCAGGGGTGCACTCAAATGAAAGGGAATTAAGAAATCAAGCAATGTTGCCTTAATGATCCAGGAATTTGGCTTTCAATGCATTTGTATTTTATTTCATTGTTTACTTCTATCTTAGAGATCTCTGCTTGTTTCTTTTCTGGATTTTGAATAAGTACAAACCCTTGCATCTGTATAAACCCTGCCCGGTCGACAAAAATAACCCTTCTTTGGGGCACAATGAATGTCTTGTGAGCAAATACATAGCCCTTCAAGAGCACACCCTTCCTTGTTTATCGTCAATCCATCTTTTAATCCAAGAACTTGGTCTGTCCACTCACTAGAGAATAGCCCCAAAGGATCATACATCTGTTTAACCTTCAAGAATTCTCCGGCACTCTTGTATTTCCCGATCGCCCCGTCAAAAGCGAGGTTCCGATTCTTTCCCCAATGGGGCAAACCTCCATACTTGAATAATGCAAGCTGCTCTACTTCTTCAAGTATGTCCTCATGAAGCCTAGGGTTCATGGGGTCTTTATTTTTGTAGTACGTAATATCAAAGTCTAATGCATCTTCTTGTTTACCCAAGTAGGCATTTGAAGCCTTGACATATCGTATTAGAATTCCATTGTAGAGTTCAAGGCCACACATGGATTTAGGCTCCAATTCAAGTAGCTTTTGGACCTCTTCAATGAAGCTTTTGACTTTGGACAAGCTAATACTAAATGTAGTTTGATGAAAAAATTGACCCTTAATTCGTGGATCCCAAGCACATGCAGTCATCATTGCATCTTCAAGACTGTCGAGACAAGTCCCGGAGGCTTGGAGACGATTGTGGTATCCAATTATGGGATAGCCCGTAAAAGCTAGACCTATTGAATCAAAGTCACAAAATCATGAAATATTAATTCAAATTTAATTTATTATTTATAATCAAAATGAATGGAATTGAAATTGAGACTAGCAATATATACCATTGCTTGATAAGCCAAATCCGGTGGTCATGAGCGTGGAAGTAGTCAATTTTGAATTGATGCACTTCCCGTCTGCATCGCCCAAGGATTCTTGAGTTTCCTCTAAATTAACAACAGATATAAAAACACCTTATAAGAGTTTTGTTTATCATATAGGAATTTAGGATTTGAATTCTTGAGAATTGATGAAAACTCAACTATTAATTTATTTGACAAAATTCGGTCGTGCAGGAAAAATATACCTCTACTCCCGTGAAACACTTGAATTTTAATTTCCACCCATCAATTCTCACTGTACTCAACTTTACAATATTATTCAAAATCTAACTTTCTTCACGAAAATGAATATTTTTACGTATAATTTTATAAAAGTGATTAGTTTACTTTTTTTTTTTCTTTCTTTCTTTCTTTTTTTTTTTTGAAAAAAGAGCAATGCTGTATACCTATATATATATCGCTACAAAGTATGGTTACAAAAATGGTTGTCAAGCTATTGAGGGTGTTTTTGTCATTTTCTTTTTAATATAGGGGTCAAAATATGTGGTTTTTTTATATATTTAAAATAACTTAATTTTAACAAAATAAGATATATTTTTAATACAAATAATCAGTTAAAATAAGATTTTTTTTTAATAATTTACGAATTAATTGTAGCGGTTGATCAGAGAAGGTTGCCGAGTGCTTACCTGCCGTTCTTATGACTGCCAGGAGGAGTGAAGTTTGGGAGCGAAATCCAGTGAAGTCATACACACCATTGCCGGAGATATTAGAAGAGACGCGATTGTCGATTCGGTAGACTGCCTTACGTTGACTGGGGTACCATGATATGTCAGCGAACTCGTGTTGGTTGCCAAAGCTAACCACTTGATCCCCCAAGTCCGAATCATCATTTATTGAGTAGGTGATGGATCGCTTGAAGAGGGGTTGCAGCCTTAGAGTAACCTGTTGTGAGATGTATATGTTTATTAAAATAAATAACTGGCAATGCCTATATAGTTTTATACATTCATAAATGGGTTAAGATTAGGGTAGTTTATAGGTTCAATTTTCATCCATTATAAATAAAAATTTAAAAATTATCAGGTCAAATCTATAATGAGTATTAATTGAAAGGATGGAACAAAATATAAGTTTGGGTCCTTAGTGTTATATTTTGACATTTTACATTTTTTTAAGGAAAATATGACTTAATATAAATGATAATTTCCATTTGAGGTAATCCTTAACCCTATTGCGAGGATTTTTTTACTTTCGTTTTTAATACACCATGATAAAAAATGAACTTACTCTGCATAGTGAAATTGAAAGCTCTAGTAATTCTATAAATGAGATAACCCTAGCTATACGCATATATGTGTGGGTTAGGACCACTGCCCATGTGTGGAGCCCAAGTAAATTTATGGGGTGTCAGAATAAGGTTCAGCATACATACGGATATAATTTGACATTTATTTGGATATATATATATATATATATATATAAAAGCAAGTGGTGGGAGGTTCACAATTGAATGAATTTATCATCAATACTGTGCAAAGAAAGTATAGGTTATATATATTGGAGTATTTGTAATGACTTTTATAATTTGCTTTCTAATTTTAAATATTTTTTTCGGTACATGTATATTAGGAGGGCTAATAGAGTTGTTGATTAACCTTGGATGTTGGAAATTGGGGTCATATGCTGGTCGATTAGGTCATACAACTCGTTGCTTGACAAAATTATAAAAATAAAAAAAAAATAAAAAAACTTTATTTAATAAATATTGTTTACTTTACTAAGAAAGAAGACAGAAAGGAATTTTATTTAAAATTTAAAATTTTTTAAATAAATGTTTTCTTAATTTACTAAGAAAAAAGACAAGTAATTTTATTTAAAATTACATGCATACGTGAACTGTACGAATATACCACATGCATGCATTGATATGTATTTTAAGGAGCATTAGAAATAGTGATAAAAAAGAGTAGTATGGGAACTTAGCTCACTAAGAGATTATAAAGTTCTTTTAGTGGATCAAGTTCTTTTACCCTTTTTTTTATTTTATTTTATTTTTATCACTATTTTTACTGTTCGTTCTTAGAATACAATGTAGATCAAATATTTTAAGATATTGTATGTTGGATTGGATTCCCTTCTTATATATGTCACGAATGTAAAAAATCACAATGATCCAATGGTTAAATTTTTAAAAATATCAATGTTAAAAAATGTGATGTTTTTAACGAATAAAAAATATAAAAAAATTTTCCGTTAGTTTCCAAACCGACCATTAGATTACTGTGATTCTTGACGTGCATGACATACATAAGAAAAATATATAATCCAATGGTAGATTTTTCAAAATATTTAACCCATAGTGGTGTTTTGACAATGAACCATAAAAATAGAGGTAAAGTAAACTTAACTCCCTTTTCATGGGTCTCTAAATTGGAATTTACACTACTTCACCCATAAAAAATAAAAATAGAGATTCAAATAATACAAGTATGGTAAAAAAAATAAATTAAAAAAAAATAAAAAAAAGATTGAATTGGAACTTTATATAATCCAATAATATTTTTAGTATTATGAGTACTATGAATTAGGAAGTATTCAAAGGGCATTTGTTTCATTTTCTTGTCATTGTAATAAGACAAGTCACACAAGGAGCGCAGACCAAATTTGGAGCCCGAATAGCAATCCCCCAAAAAAAACCTGTGACTTTTTTTGTTTAAATGTTTTATATCCCAAAAAAAATTATCCCAAATGTGTCTCCCAAATTATGTGGCAGATTATCTAACATTTTAATTTTTTAATGAATTTTCTCTTCATAATAAATAAGAAATTATGATTCATTTGGAATAATTTTTTGGGATAATTTTTAGGAACATATAGCGTTACTGTTTCCATTGACCTTTTAATAGGATAGTTGGTAGTTGTAAGTTGCCACAGTATTTATTGTACGTATCAGTTAAAATGTACTATTTATCTTACATATCATTAATTAAAAAGGTGCTGTCGGTAGCCATGTAATCGTTCTAATAAGGATATTTCAAGTAGTCAACGATCATATTAATTTTATAAAATCATAGTCTTGATATCAAAAATTGGCACCCTGACTATCGATGAATAAGATTTATGGATAATCTAGTTTATCCCTAAAGACTAGTCTAGACTACTCTAATTTCTGTAAGAAAAAATTTACGCAGTGGTGTTTCTTTCCTATATAATTGAGGAGAAGATTAGAGTTCAAACTTTACATATTTCTCAAAAGAAAGTGAGAGAAAAGAAAAAGGAAAAGAAGGGAGTGGTTGGGTTGGGTTTGTTTGTCCTGTGAGAAAGATGCAATGTTGGCGTAAAATTTTTATTCTTCAAAAGAGTAAAAACAAATTAATCTACCGAAACGTAACTCAAATCAAGTTGACTTGTGATACAGTTTGTCTAGTGAATGAGATACATAGCATGATGAGTTTCACTATTGTTTTGCGCTTTCATATGATGCCCTTTTATTTTACTCTTTTCAACCAAAAAAACTTAAACAGCCAAATTAAGGAAGGAATTGGATGGTGTGAATGGAGTCCACACCCGTGAAAATAGAGAAAAACTCCACAAGCTAAGGACATAGTTTGGGTAGCTTAGAAGGTCAAAGAATAATTGCGTCTCATGATAATAGTGGAGAAAAACTCCAAGGGAAGAGAACCCAACTAAGCAATACAAAGAACACAGTTAGGGTAATTCAGATGGTCACAGAGTAATTACGTCTAGAGAGGATGAAGTCTTAAAATCGAACTTCACAACTTTAACTATGGTATGGACAGAAATTACAGGTAATAATATTGTCCATCTCTAATGGTGGATTCAAAAGGGAATGCAAATTTTTTTTTTTGCATCCAAATATGAAAAATGGTGACACAATTAATTATGAAGGATTCAAAATGAATGGGATGCAAAACTTGATCAAATTTGGATCCATTTTTCTCCGAGACACATAAAAGTGTATAAAAACTTGTGCTTGATTTAGTAGAAGCGAGAGAGAGATAGAAAGAGGTAAAAAAATAAATCTACTACGCACCATTACAGCACTTGGATCCAAATGATAATTATGTATTTCACCGTAACAGATCTAAGAATTAATTAGGCCTCAAATCTCGATCAACAGTAAGTAAAAAGATTTGATCTAGTTACCAAAAAATAATAATAATAATAAAATGATATAAGAAACCATAAAAAAATAAAACAAATAAAAATTAAAGCTAGCCAAGAGCCATACCTGCGAAATAACTCCAAGAACACCAAGGGAGACCTTAGCTGCATTAAGATCACTATGACTATTATCAAGTGTCCGGACCTTAACATATCCCTCATCAACTCCTCCAGGACTAACAATTCTCAGCTCCACCACATACTCATGCACTGAACTCCCCTTACCCCACAACGAGCTACCATGAGCACCGGTACCCAGTAAGCCCCCAACGCTCAAGCCCCACCAATACGGCGCATAAGGCAGTGCTAGCCCAGCTTTAGCAGCCTCACTAATAACCTCCCTCAGCGTCACGCCGCTCTCCACCGTCATTGTCATCGTCGATTCATCAACCTTCAAAATATGGTTAAGATACTGAGTGCTTATCAGCAACCCATCTTCTCCATCTGGACATACCAGCTTGGGAATGCTGTGAGATGATCGTGTTACTGCCTTCATCTTTTTTTTGGCCATGGTTGCATTTGCTACTATTGAGATGAGCTCTTCTTCTGTGCTTGGGTAGGCTACAGCTGCTGCTCTACATATGCTTCGATCGGAGAAGGCGCCGTAAGTGTTTGTGATTGTGCAGTTTGTGTTTTTTGATGAACACTTGATGGGGTCTGCTGGAGGACTACAATTCACTATATACATTAATTGGATTATTAGCACACATTGTAATAGAAAAACTTTATGTAACATGATGGATCCCTTATGGGAATGCAACATGGCCTTGGCTGAGAGAGATTGATGGTGCTTTAATTTCTTTGCTACTGATGGTGTATATATCTATGTGTAGTTTGTTGAATATTTTTTGTGTATTGCCACACTATATATATATATATATATATATATATAGGGATGCTATTATAAGATGCATCTTACATAAAGTTACGTAAGATCACCTGTATAAAGCCAAATGCAGAACAAATTATGAAAAACTGACCGTTGGATTAAATAGATTTCTTATGAATTTTATGCTTGCAAAAAATTATAATAATCCAACTACTAGTTTCTGGAATAACTGGCTGGAGAAAAATGGGGATATTTTGAAGAGCGAAATTGATACAATTTTTTGCAGTGACATTTGTTAGAAACCGACTCTTGGAATATTGTAATTTTTTGCGAACATAAAATTCACAATAAGTCTATCTAATCTAATGGTCACTTTTCAAAAAAAAAATATTTGCATTTAACCCCGTGAAGATTACGTTACACAACTTTGTGCAAGCTAGGTACACATTTTAATAGCATATATATATATATATATATATATATATAGAGAGAGAGAGAGAGAGAGAGAGAGATGTGGCGTAGAAGGGTACATACTGCCCAGATATGGGATGCTTTGAAGTCAAGATCAAGATCTTCAATATGCAAGTGTTAGGTTTTGATTTAATGTCAGGGTTTAATTAATACAAATTGGTATATCTTTTTCCATTTCTTGGGGAAATGGTTTCGATTTCGGAAGATGACAATTCCCATATATGTACGTTATTTATTTGGCAATTACTCGTGACAAGTCGGTCGGTGTGATTTACAGAGTAATAAATAGCTTGTAATGATAGGACCTAATTTTCTTGCCTAAGAAGCAAAATGATTTGTTCTTGGTTCACTCCTGACAGCGTACTCACATTTCCTCCCAATCCTCTCTTTTAACTTTGTTATTATGAAATCCAAAAAACAGAAATCCTGTAAGGATGTTTACAATTTTTATTGTCACTCCACTTTTTTTCGGAGAAGTATTTTAAAATGCTGAACGTTGGATTAGATAATTTTCATATATATATCATGTTTACCAAAAATAACAGTGATCTAACGATTGGTTTATAAAATACAAACATTAATCTAAACAGCTTTACATGACAGCTTCCGACGGTAAATACTGTTAAAGCATTTTATGGACTGAATTTTGAAAATCGATAGTCAGATCATGGTAATTTTTAGCAAACATGACATTCATAAGAAAATTGTCTAATCCAACGGTCGATTTTTCAAAATACCTATCCTACAGCTCCCAGAAGTGGTGGATTAACGATAACTTAGGTAAAGATGTCCTTAACTAATTAAAATTCACTAACAAAATAAACAAATTAATTTTATTTAAAATTTTGAATTTAAAAAAGAAGTTATTAGAAAGTTAGAGATTAAAATAAAATAGAGATTAGTGGCTACAAAAATAAAAAGTAGAGAGTTTGAGAATTACATATACTAATGAGGGTAAAAAAAAAGAAAAGAAAATTGAACCCACCATGAGTTGTATTCCTTTTGTATAATAATACTAGTAATAGAAAATTGCACAACATTTCTAAATTTTGTATCCCTAAATGTTTTCTAATTAATGGCACGATGAATCATCTAATCCTAGCTACTCCTTTTTTTTTTAATAATATTGCATCAGTACTTTAATGATATAGTTGCACGAATCCGAATATACTAAGAAGTAAAGTCCTCAAATCCCAACCAGAAGTTTTAAGCAAAGGGTGCCCTTCCTCTTCTTTAGACTTTTCAAATGAGTAAAAGTCACATCTTGCAGGAGTCTTCAAATGGGCGAAGTGCGAAACTTAGAAAGCCACATTCATCAGTAAAAGATCCTCTATAGACTTTTCAAATGTAAGACACATCTACTCTATATCTCTTCAACTTTGAAGTGGGAGATCGATTCTTTAAATCATTTTTAGCCACTAAAATATTACAAGAGTAAAGAAAGAATAAGAGTGTTCAAATAATATATATTTGAGTTACAAGTCTTATATATATATATATAATATATATATATATATATATATATATATATATATATATATATATATATAATGGCGATCAGTTGCAGTCCGAACTGTAAGTGGACTGCACGGTCATTTGGCTGTGTTCCGGTGATCGGTTTTAAATTTCGATCGTTGGATATGATGCTCACTCCCTGCATGTCACGCCTGAAAAAAATCATGCCAATCCAGTGGTTTGAATTTTGTAAAACCAACCTTAAACATAAATGAAATTTATATATAGTCTTTGGTAATTTGTTTCTTCAGAGTTCAAATTACAAACTTCTGAATTGTACAAAATATTTTTTTTCTCTATGCTATGAAGGGCTTCCTACTATCGAAAAATGTCAGCGGGGGTTGCATGGAACCACGCTTTGGTCTCACAGACTCTTCCATTATTATTATTATTATTTTCCTTTATCGGTCGGCCAATCAATTGAAATAGTGCTTACCAGATATAAAAATTGAAAAAAGTAAAAATCACAATGCACCGATTGCAATTTGATTGGAAAGAACACAAATTACAAAATTTGGATTGAAGTGAGCATAAATTGCAAAAATTGGAGTGTAAATAGCTGCAATTGCAATTATAATTGAAAATTGCAATATATGAATCATTTCTTTTACCACAACAAAGAGAGAGAAAGATGGAGGCAAAATTGCAATTGATTGCAATTCGCAGCCAAATCAGTCAAATTGATTGGATTTAGTCAAAATAGCAAATCCAATTACCAATCTCAATCGATTGCATATCCACCCTTTTATCATACGTATAGATATAGATTATTTATTTATTTTTATGCGCACCATACATGATGTCACCACATTTTTTATACATAATAATTAAAAAAAGACGACAAACGCGAGACTGCAGGCAATATGTATTGCACGCCACGTTCTATAACGCGGCAAGATTTCATTGCACTATTCTATCGTATTGGCATGGTGGCTTCTTCTGCTGGATTCCTTGCTCACTTTCTGAATTTCTTACCTTTAATTTCGTCATCACGGTTCCGTCCGGTTTGGTGGGTCCTTCAAGCTTGGCTCTTTGTTATTGGTAATAATTAAGTTTTTTTTCATTTTTGTCAAAGTGATTAGTGAAATCCATCATTGTAAGACGAGAAAATAATTATCCCTTTGCATGAATAATAAGCTGTAGCCCCCTCCCTCCCTTTTTGTCTAGAAAAGTAATATTTTAATACTTTTAATTTTGAGATGAATATTAATGCGGTCCCTAAATTTTACTTTAATTCTATTTATTTCAAAAAAATTAAAAATTGTCCCAATATAGGACGTTAACAATTTGATGGCTGCTAATCGTCTGTTAATCTCCCAAATTGATACAACTTTTTAAAAATTTGGATTATGTCAACTATTTGAAAGATGACCACTGCAAAATAAATTTTCCAAATAAAGGAAACATTGATGCCATTGCCAATTTTGGAAGTCATGGATGATGCCCCATTAGACTACCTTTTTTTGTCATGGCCCTCAAATTTGACAATGGAAACTGCAAATGGGAGCCCATCGGTGATCTTCTTAGCAGATTTAGCATTAAATAATATTGATCTTTCTTTTTTCTACTAAATTAAATAAATAAATAAACAACCAAAATAACACACGTGGTTTAGTGGGTGATTAGTTTTGCAAGTTCCTAGCTTGTCCATGTGGACGTAATAGATTTATAATAATGAGAAGCCAAACCTATACCTTTCATTTGATGCCTTTCTTTTATAAATTATAACCAAAGGCACCATAAGTCTTAAACGGTATTGATTCTCCTTTACCTACCCAAAAAACACCTCTCTTTTATAAATTAGTAGACGGTTTTTGGTGGGTGAGAGCTTAATTTCTTGTACATATATGTTGAGCTAGGTTTTTTTATAAGGAGAAGCCAAACCTATGCCTTTCATAAGAGCACACGTGGTTTCGTGGGTGCTAGCTAAGTTTCTTGTGCAGCAGGTTGATGTAATAGATAAGATTTTTACTAAGGAGAAGCCAAATTAACCAATACCTTTCATATATATATTGTATGCCTTAAATAATTTCTTTTATAATCAAAGGCACCGCAAGTCTTTTGTCCATTTTCATTTTGTAAGGAACCATGAAATCTTACCTTTCTCTATTTCCCATCTTGTAAGAAAAAAGTTTAGGGATAGTGTAAAGTAATTAATTTATACCCACGAATCTAATAATTAAAACGTACAAAAAATCATTTTTTGTATTTTAAAAAAAATTTCATGAAATCTTTTGCAAAATCTTTTTTTTTTATAAAATTAAACATATTTAGGTTTGAATATATATAAAAGTTTATATGAATGAAAATATACAAAAAAACATAGAGTCAAATTTCATATATATATTTAAAAAAATTTGGAGATACATGAACCCCTGAAAAATATTTTTTAAAAGAAAAATATTAAGACATACATGTATATTTGAAAAATGTGTTATATTTAGTGTCGAACGGCTTAAAAAAAATACAGATATATATATATATATATATATATATATATAGGGACGGGATCACCTTACGCATAAAAATGACTCTTATACAAACTCATATTATGGACCGTTAGATTAAATAAAATCTGACGGGTATTGGTGCATTGAAATTAAAACCCAAAAAGTAACCTTTCACTCTCTCTCCTGCCCGTTCATCTCATGTTACCTCTCTCTCTTCCCTCCCAAGCACGAAACCCTTTCCTCCCTTGCTGCTCACCCTTGTCAGCCGGCATCAACACCGGCAAACATCGCCGGGTCAGCGACTCCCTTGCTGCTTACCTTTGTTGGCCGACATCAACACCGGCCAACATCGCCGGGTCGGCGACCCGTGGTTCATCCTCACCCCAACAAACCCACGCACACTATATCTCTCTCTCTTATCACACGAAACTCCTTGATCTCCCCCTGCCACTCATCATCGACGGACAGCCACAATGCCATCCAACCTTATCGGCGAATGAAAAATGACTCTAACAATCTCAAAAAATTCAAAGCTAGAACAAAAGGCAACAGGCAAATGAAAAATCTCAAAACAAAGATGAACAAACCGATAGGCTCTATTTGCGTCAATCTCTTTGCTATCCCATTTGAGTTTTCTAAAAATTTTCTTCCTTTCTCTTTTCAAAAAATTATGCAATGGAAGCAGTCGCTTCAGTCTTGGGTGTGTTGATAACAGATCCCAATTAGATCCCAAACCCTGTTTTCTCAAATCTCACTTCCTTAAAAAAGTTCCCCCATCATTCCCATTAGATCCCAAACCTTTTTTTCTCAAAAAATTTCCCTCATCACTGCTATAAGATTCCCCTTTGCCACATGCCATTGTTGGGGAAAAAAAAGAAAAAAAAAACAGAAGCAATTGTGAATCCATCCAGTTCAGTAGCTTTGTCACCATTCAACATCCTCGCTGCGTCTAATGGCAATGGGATGGTTAATTAATCATCTAGTCCAGTAGCTTTGTCACCATTAAATGAGAAGACAGGAGAAATGAGAAGGCAGCTACAGTCGCCTGCGTTATTGCAGGCCGGTGACGGTGAAAGGCAGGGAGGACGAGAGGGGTTCGTGGGGTTTGAGGGGTAGGAGAGAGGGAGAGATAAAAGTGGGTTTTGTTTTGTTTTTGTTTTTTTTTTTAAGCCAATGCATTGTTGGCCATCAGATTAAAGTTAATATAAAGGTGTAGATGAGGAGTTTGTATAGAAGTCAAATTAAGGTGTTAGGTGATCTGACCCATATATATATATATATATATATATACACTACCCCCTGGTCCATCATGTAATCCTGATTCTATACCTCCTAGCATACTTTTATCAAAGTTTAATCATCTGCAGTCTCGAAGAACGATTACTACAGATAAATCCATGCATTTTTTCCCTAAAGGTTAGGCAGCAACTTACACTAACCCTATGTGCAAATATTTAAAATTTTCTCTTCTATGTCTTTCAATACTTTCTTTGTTAAAGAGACGTATTGTTTCAAAGTCTGATTCGACTCTAACATCTTGTTCTTGTAACTGTACATTCATATCTGTATAAAATTGTAACATAGGCTTGCGATATATATCTGTGGTAGGTACCCTAGGTATTTTCCATTCATATAAAATTGTTTCATCAACATTATATGTGGTTTCTTTCCTATTTGTCACTTGTTTTCCCTTAGAGGATGTATTTGATCTCATAGACATCGACCTTCGAAGGAAGCTCATATTGAACCTCCAAACCCCTAAACCCTGGTTGACACCTGCGCCTGACTGCCTTGTCCGTCGGGACTTACTGCACTAGTCTACCACCGTAAGGTTTTACCCCTACAGGAGTTTGAAAGTCTTCCTATTCACTACCCCCCTTTAGCCAAATGGCTCTAAAACCATTTAACGCCCAGTAAGAGTAAATAAATGATATATGCAAAAAGAAATACAAATATAATATATCTGAAAATGATTTATATGAATTAAAAATAACAGAGGATAACTTACAAAAGATATGACCGATCAAGTGGCCTTGTAGCTTGCTTACAAATATAACCAAAAATTACAATATGGAGCATATCTGAAGAGAGTGAGATAAGTTGGGAAAAACTAGCTCTGCCTATAACAAATGAACTGATCCATTATATAGACGAATGAGGTTTACTGTAACAGATTCCTTCCTCGTGATTGAACAGTGCTCTGTCTGTCACACTGGTTGATTACTGTGTATCTTTTGACTGCTTTTCTCGTGAATAGTGAACAGTAAAAATGACTTTTTACTGTAGCACTTTTGATTTTTTCAAAATTCTATCTGTCGGTTGTATCATGAGGCACCGAAAGTAGCCTCGGATGCTCTGATGAGTTATACTCATATGATAACTTTACACCGAAAGCATATATTCCTCTTTATCTGATGGGAGGAAAGATGCCAAAGCAATCTTCCTCATTGTCCTGAGCATAATCTGTAACTGACGGAGAGGAATTCTCCTGCCCATCATTACTTGAGTCTTCATCTTCAAGAGAAGAGAGGGTTGCCTGTAACTGTTTCTTCAAATCTTGCTTTGAAGCTGTAGGAGCTGTAACCAATGATTGAACAATTTTATTTTTACCCATAATTAACCTGGATTGTTCTCCTAAACTAATGCTTGACATTGTTGGTCATTGTCTAAACCAATCTGTAACTGCTTGAACTGTTAAGTTATCCTGTTTCACACCATCCCGCCATTTAACATAGAATGATTTTTCCAAGCTTGGGAATATACCTGATGAAATTTTTTCATATCTCCAATAAAATATCCATGCTAAACTAAAATGTCTATAAAATAAGAGTAACTTTGGATAGCCTTGAAGAGAAGTAGGGGCTTGTAACTTTTATTGAAAGATTGAACACCCTTCAAGAACTGGTTTGGGAAATATATCTGGTACTGGCCGGTCCAAAGTATGTCCACCATTGAAGGAACCAGTAAGGTATATCAAAAGAAAATTTCTTATTGAAAAAGATCATCCATGAATGACGGTGATTTTTTTCTAAAAGAAAAATGTATTATACCAAGCTAACTGATAATCAAAATAATTATAATGTTGGGGCTTGAAAGGTTGGGAGAATTTTCCATAACGAAAAGGGTCAATACCCCAAGCTGAAAGCGAGAGGACTTTAGAAAGATTACTAGTGGTATGATTTATCTGACTTGGATCTCTTGTATCTGGATAATGTTTAAATGTAACTGAATCAGTATCAACCAGAATAAATTCATAAAATTTTTAATTTTTGAGATTTTTCTGAGGTTGGATACTGAAATGTATCTGAAAACATTGTTTGAGCTATCTGAATAGGCTCAAGTTTTAACAATTCTTTTTCAGTAACTATAACAGGTAACTTTTGAGTTTTTTTTCAAAAAATTGTGATTTTTGTTGAGTGGAGCTGGTAGCCACCACTGCTTTTGATTTTGTTGTATCTGAAAACGTTTTTGTCAATGCCGGGAAGGATTCATGGCTTTTGCTGATAACTTGTTGCTGATAATCTAAAGAGAGATACTGAAATGGATTATTAAGAAGAATTTGTTGGGCTTCTTCATCATCAACTATGGAGGCCCATGATTGTCTGGGTTATGTATACTTAATAGCATATGATTCTTTGGACTGGACCAAAGGACCTATAGCAAGGGTTTGGGCTGAATGCCCTGTTTTGGATTGGGCCTGATGCCCTATATCCTTTTGGGTCTGAGGGGCTTTGCCCTTATCTTTCCTTAGAGCCATTTGTTCCCTGTAGAAATTCCCGGGTGAGAAAGTCAGGGACAAAATTTGATTATTCTTTAATATATTCTATATCAAAATCAAAAATAGATAATATAGCTTGCCATCTAGCAAAAATATGTTTTGATGCAAGATTTTTAACATCTTTTGGTAACACTTCTCTTGCTGATTTGCAGTCCACACAGACTAAAAATCTTATATTTAACAAATCACTTTAAAACTTATTTATGCACAAAACTATGCTCAAAATTTCATTTTTAATTGTAGAATATTTTTGTTGGGCTGTATTAATTCCAAGTACCTGAGTGATATCTAACTATTTTCTTTTTATTTTGATAATCTCTCTGTATTAGGATTCCACCAAAACCTATATCTGAAGCGTCTGTTTGGACAATCTTAAAAGCTAAGGGATCAGCTATATTAAGACTTGGGAGACGCTGGGCTTTCTGTTTTATTGTTCTAACTTTGGCTGTCATCTCTTCAGTCCACTCAAGAGGATTTTTCCTAAGTCTTCTTCTAAGAGGAGCACATAACTAACTCAAATTTGGAAAGAAATCTGAAATTTAATTGAGACTACCTAAAAATCTCTGTAACTGAGTTTTATTAGTAATAACATCTGGAAATTTATTCACAAATTCTATAAATCTTTCTATAGGTATAATTGTACCCTGGTGTATATTATGACCTAAAAATCTTATCTTAGTCTGGAAAAGAGATATCTTTGCTGCAGATAAAACTAATCCATTATATTTGATAGTTTTAAAGAATATATCTAAATGTTTCCAATGTTAATCTATTGATGAGGAAAAAACTAACACATCATCAATATAAACTATTGTAAAATTTGTGTGTGGCGTGAAAATATCATTCATTATATTCTGAAATTCTGAAGGTGCATTCTTCAGACCAAATGGCATGACATTCCACTCAAAGTGTCGAAATGGGACTGTAAAAGCTGTTTTATATCTGTCATGCTCAGCAATCTAAATTTGCCAAAATCCAGATTTCATATCAAATTTTGAAAAAATTGTAGCATTGCTTAATCTCTTGATTAAGTCTTGTTTGTTAGGAAGTGGGTTTCTTATCCATTGTAAAGCTTCATTTAACGGTTTATAATTAATTACAAGTCTTGGAGTACCTCTTTCTAATTCAGCATTTTTCTGAACATATAGAAGGCTGCACAACTCCAAGGAGACTTGCTTTTTCTAATTAATTTCTTATTAATTAGATCTTGTATCTCTTTTTTACAATGTTCTAAAAGCTCTGCACTCATTTGAATGGGTCGAGCTTTTGTCGGTATCATATGTTCTTGGAAATCCTTATTGTAAGGTAATCTTACAATGTATTTCTTTCTTTCTCAAAATGCATTAGGAAAGTCAGAACATACTTCTGATTCAAGTTTCTTCTTGAAATATTGAATAGACTGTTGGAGTTTCCAATTTGTTAACTGTTGTTCAATTTACTTATGCTTTATTTCCTTCTTAAGAAAGAAAATGTGATTTTCCTTTCTTTAAATCATGTTAATTTCAGGAAATATAGCTATATCTTTTAACAAATTTATATTGATAAATCCATGCCTTTTTTCCCTAAAGGTTGGGCAGCAACTTATACTAACCCTATGTGCAAATATTTAAAATTTTCTATTCTATGTCTTTCAATACTTTCTTTGTTAAAGAGACGTATTGTTTCAAAGTCTGATTCGACTCTAACATCTTGTTCTTGTAGCTGTACATTCATATTTGCATAAAATTGTAACATAGGCTTGCGGTATATATCTGTGGTAGTTACCCTAGATATTTTCCATTCATATAAAGTTGTTTCATCAACATTATATGTGGTTTATTTCCTATTTATCACTTGTTTTCCCTTAGAGGATGTATCTGATCTCATAGACATCGACCTTCGAAGGAAGCTCATATTGAACCTCTAAACCCCTAAACCCTGGTTGACACTTGTGCTGACTGCCCTGTCCGTCAGGACTTACTGCACTAGTCTATCGCCGTAAGGTTTTACCCCTACAGGAGTCTGAAAGTCTTCCCATTCACTACCCCCTTTAGCCAAATGGCTCTGATACCATATATATATATATATATATATATATATATATATATATTTGAAAAGGACTTAAAAAAGAACATAGAGATCTACATGTTGCATGTGTCTCTACACAATTGCTTTTGAATATCAACACAAAACACACAATGATGCGAAATATTTATGATATTTTCCAATGGCTCATAAATCTTATGTTTTTTCTGGTTTTTGTAATTTTCAATCCATGGTTGAGAAATAATTCGATTTCAAAATTAAAATAGATTAGTTTGATTGGGGTGATGAATACTGGACATTTTCCAAATTTTTTTATGAGTGTGGTCTAATTCATCGTTTACCTTGTCCTCACACACACGAGCAAACTGGGTTAGCCTTGTTTTCTCGTGTCAATGTGCCGTTGCTTTTGGCAATTTGCTTTTGAGAGTACTGTATATTTAATTAATTGTATGCCCAGCTAATCGAATGAGACAAGGGGGGTTATTCCTTGTCCATGATCAAGTTTAAAATATTTAGAAAGTAAGAGAACTGCATGCTATAAACTCAATCCATTGAAAATAACAATTGAGCACACAAGTGTCGTGTATAGGAATTAAAGGCTAAGTTATATTAAGCCTAAGGGTGAGTTCTATATTAGTTAAAGAATAAGAGATTGGTTGATTTGTTGGTTGTTTAGTGCATAAAAGTAAATAAAGCAAGTATATAATGAAAATCAAGCGGAGAAAGATCTTGGGTTTCGAATCCTCCTAAACTCTTATATAATGTGTTGATATTTCCAATGGCTCATAAATCTTATGTTTTTTTTCTAGTTTTTGTATTTTTCAATCCATGGTTGAGCGATAATTCAATTTCAAAATTAAAATAGATTAGTCTGATTGGGGTGATGAATACTGGACACTTTCCAAATTTGTTAATGAGTGTGGTATAATTCATCGTTTACCTTGTCCTCACACACATGATCAAACTAGGTTAGCCTTGTTTGCCTCTTGTCAATGTCCCCTGTTGCTTTTGGCAATTTGCTTTTGAGAGTACTGTATATTTAATTAATTGTATGCCCAGCTAATCGAATGGGACAAGGGAGGTTATTCCTTGTCAATGATCAAGTTTAAAATATTTAGAAAGTAAGAGAACTGCATGCTATAAACTCAATCCATTGAAAATAAAGATTGAGCACACAAGTGTCGTGTATAGGAATTAAAGGCTGAGTTATATTAAGCCTAAGGGTGAGTTCTATATTAGTTAAAGAATAAGAGATTGGTTGATTTGTTGGTTGTTTAGTGCATAAAAGTAAATAAAGCAAGTAAATAATGAAAATCAAGAGGAAAAAGATCTTTGGTTTCGAAAAATCCACCTAAACTCTTGTATAATGTGTTATTTGGATTGATTTAGGGTTTATAAGCCTCAATGGTAAGGGATGCATCAAGCTACAAGTCTAATACATCATAAAAATATATAAAACAAGAATGAATCATTCAAACAAGGCATGGGTTGTCGAGTAAAGCAAGCACAAGCCATCCAAACAAGGCATGAACCATCAAGCATCATGTAAACATGTTGAATAATCATCATAACCAATGAGTTTGAAATCACAAAAAACAAACATATTTGATGAATAAATACATTAAAGGATATATTGCATTAAATACAATCACACAAAGTTATATAATCTCCATAAATGCTTACACAACCCTAACTTAAAGCAATAAATACAAAATAGTCAAGCTAGATTTCATCTATTACCCAATAAATAAAGATTAGTTGCCCATAGAAAAGTTGAAGATCGAGAGAGGAATCCTCAATTCCAAGCTTCCTACAAGCAAACCCTAAGAGAGTGTGTAGTGAAATGTAGAGAGAGAGTGTGCGCTAAAATGGTATAAATATTATGTTCAACAAACTGAAAATGGGCTTAATTTTATATGCCCAATAATCGAATAAAACTGTCAGACTAGGGAGGGTTTGAATCATTCATTCTCCACTAGCCAAGAGGTCAACTCTCGCAACTCCAAGCTCATAGTCTTCTAAATTGATTCAAATTTAAACACCTTCCAATTAATTCCTTACCTTTTGGAATTAATTCAAATTTAAAAAATTCAAACACCTTCCAATTAATTGACTTCAAATTTGACCTAAAGAGGCCTCTCAGTAGGGATCTTATCATTTGGACTTGGTGATAATAAAATCTGTTTTTAAGGTTATTTGGATCATTTTCCTTTTATAATAACAATACCTAGTCCCCAATTTTGTCAGTAATACCCAACTTTGCTAAGAATACCCAAAAAAACACAATCATTAGCCCAACTAATACATCACATAATGTCTTAAGTTGTCAAATCAAAACTTTATGAAATATAAAATATACGTAATACCCAAGAAAACACACAATACCCAAAAAAATGTATATGATACCCAATTTTCAATTTTGTTAGTAATACCCAACTTTGCTAAGAATACCCAAAAAATATTTGTCAGTACACAATCAATTCCCCACCCTATACATCACACCATGTCTTAAGTTATCACATCATGTTTTAAGTTGTCAAATCTAAACTTTATGAAATATGAATTATACATAATACTCATAAAAACACACCATACCCAAAAAATGTATATGATACTTAATCCCAAAATAACACATAATACTCAATTTAATATTTTACACGTAATACCCATAATTGTTAGTAATACTCAATTCTTTATATGCCACATGAAATATTTTCTTGTCAGAACAAAATTTATGATTAATCATTAGTGCTATAAAATTACAATATCCAAACTTCAAGTCTAGCTAGCGAACCAAACTCTACAATCAAAATTGGCTTTTAGCATTGGAGATGCTTTAAGAACATCAAATAATACAACTTAAGAAATTAATAATATACAACATGCTAGTAAAGGGTATCCCGAAACCAAAAGTCCCGTACTCCAAACCCCCACCAACTTTTTGACAAAAAAAAAAAAAAAAAAAAAAACAAACCCACCGACTGGGCTAGCTTTAGTTGGTGACTTGGTGGGTCGCTTTTGATCTAAATGGTGTAAAGTTGGGATCTCGGGCCTGTTTTGTGTTTACTTGCCATTCAAGGGGCATACAGCTCAGGAGGCCTGGCTTTTTGTTTGGATCCATTTCGACTCTTTGGAGCTAATTGGAAAATTAGCAGAACCCGGCCAGCACGGCTGGGATGGAGGTGAATCTGTCACCTTCTGAAATCCTATAACTTCGCAAGAATTAGGACTTTTTTTAATAGAAAAAATAAAAAAAAGCTAATAATAATTTCAGTATGCAATTTGACACGAACTAGCAGGGGACTTTGGATTCGATATTCTGTTAATTTTCATCTCATGATATGATTGTTCCTCGAATTTGTTTTTTTATCCTAAACAACAGAAATATAGCCTAACTCCTTAACATTAATTAATTAGTGTGTATCAATGCACTTCGATATACTCAAATCCAAAATTTATCATTTTTTTGAAAATAAAAATACATGCCACTAGACTAACATGTTATTGCACTTCCTAATTTTTTTTTACTTCAAATCTTTTATGAATTTATTATTATTATTATTTGGTTATGATGGAGAAAATTCAATTCCTAGACCTAGCAGTGTAGCACTACCCCAGTCCTAGCCTACCCTGCCAAACTTTCTTTTTTAGTTTTTTTTTTTTTGGATAATTACCCTGCCAAAGTACTTTGAATTGCTTAAGCTTCACTTGGTCAAAAGATTAGTTATTTAAATTTGAACTTAGCTTTGATTTGTTTGAAGTTAAGGTTGTTTATGAATTTTTCATAAACGACTTAATTCATATGCAGCAAACTTGAAAACTAATATAGGAAAGCCCAAAAACAATAGCTTCTATAATCTATGTCGTGGGCTACATTCACTTCATGGGGGTAGCTGCCCCTCCTAAAAACAAGAATTAGTTTTTTATATAGATTATACAGTATTATTAAATTTTCCCCTTAAAGTTTTAAGTCTGCTTCTCTTTTTCACAACGTACAGTCACTCTTCCCAACTCTCCACTCTTCCTCGATCTAATTCTCTCTTCTAATTTTTTTTTTTTCCATTTTCTATTGTAAAAGATTTCAATTACCCATGAATTTTATGTTGATTTTCGCAAAAGTCTGTATATGTGCATCAAGACTATATATATATATATATATATATATATATATATATATATATATATATATATGGGTGGGTCACGTACCCCTTACACCTTATTTTGACACATATGTTGACACCTCGTTTTCAAATACCATTGTAGGTCGGATATTTTGAAGAACCGATTAGATACTTATCTTATGTTTATCATGTATGAAAAAAATCAGAGTAATCCAACGGTTATTTTTAAAAAAATATCATTTTGAAGAATTAATATTTTTTTTATTAATTAAAAACATAACAGTTTTTTATAATGACATTTCTTAAAATCTAACCGTTGGATCACTATGATTTTTGGTAGACATGATATGGATAAGAAAGGTATTGAATCCAACGGTCGATTCGTCAAAATATTTATCATAGGTAGTGTTTTGAAAATGAGGTGTAAACATAGATGTCAAAAGGGTGTACGGGGAACATGACCCTATATATATATATGTATATATATACAGAAATGATCAAGTCAGCATATGCTTAGGTAACCATATGTAAGCATGAAGCTCATAGATCATTGTGGGATACATATTTTGAAAAACTTATTGTTGGATTAGATAATATACTTTTGTATGCCATGTCTACCAAAAATCACAGTGATCCAACAGTCGGTTTCTTGGAAATTTTACTGTATAAAATTATGATTGTTTTTAGCATATCACCGTGATTTTTGGCATGTATGACATCCATAAGTACAGTATCTAATCCAACGGTCAATTTGTCAAAATATGCATCCCACAATTTTCTATGGACTTCATGCTTACATTAATTATACAAGCATATGTTGACTAGATCAGGACTCTCCACATATGCAGAAATAGTGAAATGATTCTGTCAGCATTTGCTGACTTATTAAAGTATGCATTTGCTTACAGGATTATTATTCTATAGAAATGATCTAGCTAGTTACTATATGCTTATATAAGTTTATGCAAGCATGAAGTCCATACATAATTGTGAGATATATATTTTGAAAAATTTGACCATTGGATTAGATATTATACTTATGCATGAGTCTGCCAAAAATCACATTGATTCAACGGTCGGTTTCTCAGAAATGTCACTAAGAAAAATTGTGAAATTGTGAAATTCAACGGTCATAGTTTTTCAAGCTATATTTTGAAATTATGACATTGGATCACCATAAATTTTGGCATGCAAGACATCCATATATATGTACAATCTCTAATCCAACGGTCAATTTTTCAAAATATGCATCCCACAATTATCTATGAGTTTCATGCTTACATAACTTATGTAAGCATATCCTTATAAGATCGGGACTGGATATATGCTTCTATATATGTATATATGTACAGTCCCAATCTTGTAAAGATGTTCTTACCTAACTTATCATTAGCTCACTTTCACTAGGATATGTATTTTGAAAAACCGACCATTGGATTAGTTTATCTTCTTATATATGTATCTCATGTCTATCAAAAATCAAAGCTTCAACGGTCAGTTTTCAAAATAAAGACCGTTAAATATTTATGATAGAATCTAACGGTAGATGCTTTAAGAGATTTTCATAGTTTGTATTTTGAAAATCAAATGTTGGATCACTATGATTTTTGGCAGATAGGACATACATAAGAAAATGGTCAATTTTTTCAAATATCTATCCTATGACTTTCAATAGGAGTGGACTAATGATAAGATGGATAAGGCCGTACTCACCTAATCATATTCCTAGTTATGTATATATGGAAAAACAGTTAGCCATTGTTGACAAAGACACACCTAGTTCTAATGAGTAATATTTGCCTAAATTTCTTACTATTATCATGTTAAAAAGATATTTTTCCATCAATGGTGGTTGGATTAATTTGATATAGCTTAGGATTTTTAATTATGTTGTTTTGAAGTTTAGGGTACATAGATCAATTTGGTACAAATAAATATGGGGATTTTTGCTCAAAAGTCCTATTTGAGAGACCTCTCTTGCATAAAGTCCTCATTTAGGATTTTTAATGGCTAAAGTCCTCTTTTGACATTTTTTTTAGGGAAAATGATCAATAGGACCCCGAAAACAGTTTTTATTATCATCAAGTCCAAATCATAAGATCCTATACCGATAGGCCCCTCTAAGTCAAATTTAAAGTCAACCCATGTCAATAAATTGTCTAATATGCCCTTCCATATTTTGAGTTATATTTTTAGATATGTTACTATATTCAGATTCTTTTTCCATATTTTAAGGAAAGATATTAGGTAAGATTTATTTTCCACTTAAATAAAATGGATTCATTTATGGAAAATTTTTAATTTTGAATTATTTTTAATAGATATGGTTATAATTCCCAATTGGATACGGCAATGCAGCTTGGGGACCCACGCCTAGTAAACTTTTACTTAATGGATGCAATTTTCAGATTTTAACTCCTGCATATTTATGGAAAACATAATTATCTCATTTCCTTCTTTTAATTCCTAGGTTTGCAACAACAGCGAGGGATAACTGTCCCAGTCCACGGCAAGTAACGCCAGCCATAGGAGCGAGGCCACCTATAATATTAGCTCCTCAGGCCGATGAAGAAATGCAGACGAATCAAGATTAGTCGAGTGCCGGTGTTGGAGAAACATATTGTGAACCAACTCAATAAAGAAAAGCAGAACTCACGTGTTCTCTGAAACGTCCATAGCCTCACGTGTTCTTGTCACCACGATCCACTCAAACACTTCATGGTCATTGCCACAACATCTCGACTCTTTTCTGCCCCAGTCAATCACTCATGAATGCTTTCTAGTGGTAGCTAACTCTCTTCAGCCTTCCTCCATCTGCAGCCATTGATTTCAAGCACTTCCAGTTTTGTTCTCATATATCTGCCATTATTATTGTTGCTTCAAGGATTTTTAAAGTGGGTGGTTTGTTCTTCAAAAAATGTTAGTTTTGTTTTATTTTTTACATGATTTATATGCATATTTATATCTTGTTGCATTTGTGTATGAAAGATTTATTTTTACAGAGATACTAGTATCTCTGTAAATTCTTTTGTCCAAAACATATTTGATTCAATATAAATCTAGAAACATGGGAAAAATCCTGGGAATCATATCTTAGAAAGTTCCTTTACGAAGGTTGGGATTTTGCAATGCTGCACATGCATTACATTTTCTATTCCTTCTGCTGTCTCGGACCAATAATGAGTCACGCCCACAATGAGTCGTGACTCTGTGTAATGTTTCAAAATTATAAATCACGCCCACAATGAGTCATGACTCTGTGTAATGGTTCATGACTCTGTGTAACGGTTCAAACTTAAAAATCACGCCCACAATGAGTCACGACTCTGAGTAATGGTTCTAAATTAAAAATCCCGCCCACAATGAGTCACAATTCTACTCAATAGTTTTTTATATCAAGAGTCACGCCCTCAATGAGTCATGACTCAGATTAATGAGTAAAGAAATTGCCAAACATATAACATTAAGTTCACAGTGAGTCATATGTTTTGACTCGGCCCAAATAGAGTTATGTATATTGTTAATATGTTGGAGTAATAAAGAAAGTAATTTTAATGTCAGATATTGCATACCTCACTTGATCTTTTGGCCCTCTTTTAATTTTATAGATGAAGATGATGATAAAATCCCTTAATTTTATCTTGATATAATCCCTTGATTTTAGGGAAGTTGATTAGGATGGACTTTCCTTTGTAAATGAGTTCCAATATTTGAAATATTCCTTTATTCATGGAGATAATATTGGATAATATTTTGTTAAGTTGATTTTATGATAATATTGGATAATATCCTGTTAATGAAAGGGTATTTTTGTCCATTTTACTCAACTTTCACATATACAAGTATCATCAAAAAAGGCAGGGGCCTATTGATATAGCACTCTTATACCAAGGACCTATTGGTATAAAACCCTTTTTTTTAATGCATGTAGTCCTATAAATTCAAGTATTCTTTTAAAATTTCATATTTACCATTTTCACTATGCTGAACGCTGAACTTCACTGCGCTGGATGCCAAATTTCACTGCATTTCACTTTAATGCATTTTACTGCATTTTTACTTAGTTTCAATGGATTTTTTTATTTATTTATGGATTTCACTATATTTTTTGGGGATTTCACTGCATCTCCAACCAACATATTCCAACCACCTTAATCAACAACTCTCTCTCTTTTCTTTTTTTCTTCTTCTTCTCTCTTGTCTCTTTATTCTCTTCTAGTGGATCATCCATGGCTGGCATATATATATATATATATATATATAAAACTAAATCTGAATCTAAATCAACTATTAAAAATTAGATGAGGGAGAGGTAAGAGAGAATGAGGAGGAGAAATATAGTGAGGAGTTGTTTAAAAGACGGAGAAGCACAGAGAAGTGTGAGAAAAAGAGAGGAAGAGTTAGAAACAATAACCACGATATCCTGTGGGAGTTTAAAACATTCAGGTTGGGAAAAAAGAAAATACATATATCCATTTCAGATCTAGCAAAAACGAGGAGAGAGATGGAGAAGAGAACAGTAGATTGATATGAGGTTCTCCATATCAATAATAGCGCCGCCGACATTCTTTTTCTTGTCTAGAAATAGCGCCCGCGAAGTAGTAGCTCAGGATTTGCGTCGAAAAAGTGCAGACATTCATTATGTCGAATATGCCGGATCTAACTTTCTTTTTCTTTCTTCTCCTTCTTCTTCTTTATTTCGTCGAATTGGCCTATAAAATTAGTTGAATACTCTGGATCTACCTCTTCTCTTTCTTCTTCTTCTTCTTCTTCTTCTTCTTCTTCTTCTTCATCTTTGAATGAAGAAGAAGAAGAAATAATATAGATGAAAACATGAACAGTGCAGATCTTCCTCTACAATGATGGTGACTGATTGGAAAAAGCACAGCAACGTCGGAGATGCTAAACGATGATGTCCATAAGGCGACCTCCCCTACCACTGCATTTTTCTCTAGCTTCCTCTCTCCGCATCTTTCTTCTCTCTCATGTTTTTGTTTGCTTATAACCTTTTCTCTCTCCTCTCTCTTTCAACTAAATAGGAAAAGAAACGGGAAAAAAATTTAGAGACATTATAGACCCAATAGATCAAAAGGACCTTGGACAAAATAAAATTTTGCTTAGGACTTTAGACAGCAAAGATCCACAAAAGGGGACTTACTTTCAAAATCCCCATATATATATATATATATATATATATATATATATATATATATACAATGATGTATTTATACTAGTAAATTCCGACAACAAAACTTCCGCTCCAAATTAAAGCAAGTCTGAGAGCAACTTAATTCTATCACTTTTTTTTTTGCCATGAGCTCCCATATTTCACTGACTATTGTGAGTATGTAATTGAAACTATGCACTATGTCATTAAATTTATCATATTATAGCATATAAATTAGGGGAAATGAAATTTTAGTACTTTGGTGAATACTAATGTGGCCCCTAGACTTTACTTTTGCTCGATTTTATCCAAGTTTTTTAAAAGTTGTACCAATGTGTAGTAGTGTCAAAATGGACGGGCCGTCCATTTGATCCGCTGACCAGTCCATTAAGCTAACTGATCGGGCCTGATCCAGTCCGATAATTAGTGGACTGGGTTGATCCGATCCATAATCAATGGACGGATTGGGCTAAGCATTTTTGCCCAATGGGCCGGCCCAATCCGTGACCATTAAGTGGCCCGATCCGATCCGAAGCCCGGTCCGTCCATTAGCCTGATCCATTAAGCCCAATCCAGTCCGTCCATTAGCCCGATCCGTTAGGCCTGATTCATTTTCATAAAATTATAGTATGGGAGAGGTTTGAACTTAGGACCTCTAAGTCTTATATGCAAAGGCTTAACCACTAAACTATGTGTTGGCTTGTTTTTAAAATTTGTGATATATAATATTTAACCTTATTTCAGATTCTTTTATAAATATATACTACTTATAAAAGGCCCAATGTTGAAAAAACTTTTGATCGACAAAATACCATCGTATTAAATGTTAATGACCCTTTTACTCTCTTGCAATATTAATTACATGAAGTTTATCTTTAATTCCTTTTTTAAGAGTCATATTTTCAATTAATTTCCTAATTCAACAAGGTGCTAAGCATATTCTTTTATTTCTTATTTTTAATATCTAAGTATAATAATTTTCACAGTGAAATTTTAAAAAACGACTGTTGGATGAGATGTTCCACTTATGTAAGACATGCATGAAAAAAATCATGTTGATTCAACGGTCATTTTTTTTATTATAAATGTCACATTCTTGAAAAAACTATGATATTAAATTTACATAGTTTAAACAATTTAAATGTTTTTCTCAAAAACCAACCGTCGGATCTGTATGATTTTTTGCATGCACAATGTGTTTATGTGTTTATATGGAACATCTTATCCAACGGTCGGTTTCACAAAATAGTACCCCCATGTTAACATTTGTACAATATGAATAAGAACCATATGATACAAAAATTTAAACAATTGAAATGTTTTCTCAAAAACCAACCGTCGGATCTATGTGATTTTTTATATGTTTAATGTGTATATATGGAACATCTTATCCAACGGTCGGTTTTACAAAATAGCATCCCTATGTTATCATTTGTACAATATGAATAAGAACAATATGATACACAACTTAGATGAAACAAACGTAAATAGTTTTTGTTAAAATGGATAAGATCAACTGATCGTTGGATCATTCTGATTTTTTGCGAGTATGACATTCATAAGAAGCTAGTTAATGTGAACAATGTTTACGGATGGGAATACATTCAAACTTTTTTTTTATCACTCTGAGTTATTTTTTCATTGGAATTTGAAAATAAGAAATATAAAGTAATTTATTATGAATTTTATAGTAATTGATTATTTGAAAAATCATGTTTTATCTATAATTTGAATTAGAATTTGAAAAAAAAAATAATTTAATTAATAATTTTTTTCACTTTATTTAGTTGAATTTCATATTAACAAAATTTTCTTTTAAAGTACCCTTATTTGTAACTGATAAGAGACAAATCTCACTTTTGTTTCCCTCTTTATTCTAAAAAATTTATTATCATTATTTTTTTAATATTCAAAACAGTAAAAAAATAACAAACTTTGTTGATGTCTTGTTGAATTAGGAAATTAATTGAAAATATGATTCCTAAAAAAAGAATTAAAGATAAACTTAATGTGTAAAATGGTCATTAACATTTAATGCAAGGGCATTTTAGTCTATCAAAAGTTTTTTCAACATTGAGCCTTTTATAAGTAGTATATATATATACATATATATATAAAAGAATATGAAATAAGGTTAAATATTATATATTACAAATTTTAAAAACAAGCTAACTCATAGCTTCTTAGTTAAGCTTTTGCATATAAGACTTAGAGATCCTAGGTTCGAACCTTTCTAGTTTCTACACACATTCATAATTTTATGAAAATGACTGTTAGCCCATCCGTTAGCCCGGTCCAGCCCAATTCGGTCCGATCCATTAGCCCGTTTGGCCCGCTAGCATAATCGACCAGTCTAATGTATCGGATTGAACAGGCCTTTCAGCTTAATGGGCCGGCCCGATCCAGTCCGATATCTTAACGGACCAAACATGATCCGATCCGTTAGCCCATTAGTCCGATTTCTTAACTGACCAGGCCGGCCCAGCCCGACCGATTTGACACCACTACCAATGTGGGACATTAATGGACGAAAATAGAGTTTAGGGACCATATTGATATTCACCCCAAAATTGAAGGTACTAAAATGCCGTTTTCCATGGGCTTGGATTTGCTGTTGATCTGACAGCGCGCAACAAATCAATAGCTGTTGATCAGCCATCGGATTGGCAACACAGAAGCAATTTGAACAATCTAAAGCCTGTACTTTAAAACGTTGGTTGTGGTTGCTGTTTTGGGAATGGAGTTAACGTTGGACTGATGAGAGAGAAGCCCAAATTTTGGTTTCCTACCCAACCAACAATCCTCTTTACTATCTCTCCTCACTTCCCCCAAAAAATTTACCATTTTCTCT
Source organism: Hamamelis virginiana (assembly GCA_017140935.1). NCBI lineage: Eukaryota > Viridiplantae > Streptophyta > Magnoliopsida > Saxifragales > Hamamelidaceae > Hamamelis > Hamamelis virginiana. Next base: position 511,097 of record JAESVK010000717.1, on the reverse strand, counting down.
CTCTTGAGTCTTGACAACCCAAAGTGCTCTCTCTCCCAATGACCCAAATTTCCCTTCTCTCTCACTTTCATCTCATAATCCATATTTATT
>JAESVK010000717.1:477799-497123 GCA_017140935.1 Hamamelis virginiana | reverse complement strand
TTTTTTTTTTTTTTTTTTTGGTAGAAGGTAGACCTTCGTACTTCTTTCATAGAGAGTATAGAAATCCATTTCTAAGGAGAAGGGGGTCTTTCAAACCAACCTAAGATATCCCATTCTCTCTCAATCTATAGTTCTTGTCACTTCTTTTCTTGGATTTAAATAACTTTGTTATTGAAACTTTTTTCAGTCTCCACAATGAAGTGTAAGTCCGTAACTCCTGAGATAAATCAAGGAAGGACTGGATCATAGGGCCCCATATGCATTAATTTTTTCCAAAATTACTTATAAAAAGTTATATCTTTACATATCTCTTTAAAATCATTTTCAAACCAAATTTTCGCATATCAAAATTTTTATGTTTAACTTTTTTTAAAATTACTTTTGGAAAATTATTTCTTCACATATCTCTTTAAAGTCATATTCAAACCAAATCTTCACATATCAAAATTTTCATATTAAAAGTAATTAGCAAAATTTGGAGCCCCATAACTTTTGCCACAATTACTTCTAGTAGGAAAATTTTACCATCCTTTACTATCACTCCTCGAGTTATCTAACAGTAATTATCACCATATTTCTTAAATAAAGTAGAAATTTAAGGCTCAATAGTAATTTTAAGAAAAACTAACACAAACGGCTTACTCAATTTGGGTAAGGTAAAATCACTTGGCCCAAGTAGGTAAATATTATAAATAAACTAGAATTTTAAAACTAATAATTTTAAGAAAAACTAATGCAAACAGCTTACTGAATCCGAGTAAGAATCTGAGTAAGGTAAAATCACTTGGGCCAAGTAGCTAGGCAGGTATTATTGAGAAGGTAGTGAGACACATGGGAGTGGGCTCCCCCACATGGGTTGGGTCTCATAACACCCCATGTGTCTTATTACTTTTCAGTACTCCTATTGAGGGTGTTAAATTGGGTCAAGTCCATCCAAAACAGTACATATTCCATTCAACAAAACTTGAAACATCAGCCCCCGGCTCTAAGGAAATTTGGGTCAAGTGGGACCCCCCACTCATCATTTCACCGAGTTTAACACTGATGCTTCTCCGTCTGGCCGCTCAGGCTTTGCTGGCGGTGGCGGTCTTATTCGTAATCATCTTGGTGAGTGGATTATTGGTTTTATCAGAAATATTGGGATTGCTTCTACTATTTCTGCTGAGGCCTAAGCTCTTCGTGATGGCCTTCGTCTAGCTTCACTTCACAACATACGTTGTCTTATTGTTGAAGTAGATGTCTCTGCACTTGTTACTATGGTTCTTTACTGTGTTGTGCTCAGTCACCCTCTATGTCCTATAATTAATGATTGCAGGTTTTTAATCAACAACCTCCAAGAGGTTTCAGTCCGCCACATTTTCAAGAAAGGTAATCAGTGTGCTGATTTGCTAGCCAAGATGGGATGCTCTTCTGCATTAGACTTTGTGGTATTTCATGAACCACCTGCATGTATTTCCTTTTTACTGTATTTTGATGCCGTTGGCACAAACTTTACAAGATGTATTCCCCTTTCTTACTTTAATGTTAATTGTGTTATTACCAAAAAAAAAAAAAAAAAAAACTTGAAACTTCAGCAGTCCGGTTATGATGGGGAAAGAGTAGAAATAATATCAGGACAAAATTACAGTCTAAAACAGAGTGAGTTTTACAAGTCAAAGAACCTATCAGATGGTTAAGAAAACATGAAAAATCCTTCTACAATTGGACCCAATTGAGGTGGAATCATCACAGGCTTCACTTATAGTTTCGAATTCCCCCAAAAAAAAAAAAAAAAATTAAATTAAATCCAATCATTACTACTCTCTACAACCACTAGAGCAAGTTGCAGATCCCACTCTGACATCACTAATTATTTCCATTCATAATTCACCTCAACCACCTTCCAAGATCCGCAGTTGAAGAAGGAGAGATTTCACCACCAAGGCTATCTGTATAGCAAGAAGAATACTTGGACTGCTGTTCCATCCCCAAATAAGCTCCACTCACACTCTTAAAGCTTGGACTCCTCAAGCAATGCCCATAGCCTCCATACCCAACTCCCCCCACATTATATGGGTCCGGTACCGGATAAGAAAGACGTTTCTTCACCGACCCGTTTCGTTCCCTCTCCGGTGTTGATGGCCTCTGCCTCGGTGCACTCTGCGACCGGACCCGAGCCTTAGCGGACTCGGTTGCTGCCATGTAATTGGGCAAGGCACCAGCACTAACTGCAGCCTTATTATGTTGATGCATGCCACCATTGTAGTAAAAATTGGACCTCAAGCTTGGGGTTTGAGCAGTGTGGTAGTTTCTATCTTCTCTTTGGTAATGTGGGCTTGCGGACCGGACCTGCATTGGCCTTGTTTTGGAGGGAGAGGGCGTGATGGGGGATTGGGTTTGGTGGGCTTTATGAAGAGGAGAAGCAATAGTATACGAAGTGGGTGGTCTTTGGTTTTGGTTTTGGTGTTGGTTTGATCTTCGGAAGTTGGTGGGTGCTAAGTATGAATAAGGCTGGGAGGTGTCTATTTCGACGGTCTTAATGGGGTCTCTTTGATCAGTTGAAGCTCTTCCCCTGCTGCTGCTCTCCCATGGCCTTGTAGCCATCCACCTATCAAGCCATTTGGGTCTCTCTTGATCAAGCTCATCTTCATTTCCCACTGATGCCTTCCTACCACTTCTCCATATCTTTGATATGGGTGTGTGTACATAAAATTGCACCAGTTAGCACATGAGTTCAAGAAATTAAACAAATATATTAACAAGGTAAGGAAAGAGAAAGAAACCTGATAGAACAGCTCAGGTGAGATCAAGAATATAAAGTGGAGGTCCTAATAAGAGCATCTTCCATGCTCTAATGTCCTTTGAGGTGCTAATGCCAAAATTTGCATCCCAAATAGAATTAATGTCAAATTTTGATATTCATATACTTAAATGTATTGTTGCCAAACAATCCATACAACAAATGGCGGCTGCCATTTGAGGTGCCATATCTGGCATTGACGACAATCAATGCCAAAATTTGGCATTCTTGATGGCATAATTTGGCATTCTTGATGGCAACTTACTGAAGCAATCTATTTAGATGTCAATGCCAAATACAGTAGCAACTCAAATAACAACCCAATGTACGCAAATATCTAATTTCGTCCGACACCCTAACTATGGGTCTATAGAATTTGCAAGTGATTTCATTTCTCCCTAAAAATTAATCTGACCAAACCTATATGAGAGTAGGACTAGATAGTAGATGCCCCAGCATGTTAAAAACGAGACCAAAAAAAAAAAAAGGAAAGGAAAGGGAGAGAGTGGGGAACCTGTTGGGAGAAGGCTTGAGATAAGGTCTTTTCACGCTTAAAAGCAGCTTCCTTTCTGCTTTGCAACATTGCTTTAACTTCCTCAATGGTGTGTGGGCGCTCATCCCAATCATCAGCAATGCTACTTCCCTCTCTAGACTGTCACATACAAATGCGTGCTATTACAATTTTTATAACAGAACAACCTGAATCTTTCAAGTAAAAAAAAAAATGCATTTAAACACTTACAATTGACTTTCTATCTGCAATATCCTGAAGATAGCGGGATTCCAATAAGCTATTTGTGTCGCTAAATGTTGTTGATTTTCTGCTACCTTCGTGTGAAAGTCGAACGCGTTGATCCAGTACACGAGCTTGCACTCGAACCAGAGCTTGCATGCATCGAAGTGTCATCTTTGCTTGCTTTCGAACATTGTGGCCTCTTACTAAAGCTTGCAGCTTTACAAGCCCCTTTAGCGCTCGAAGTGCCCTCCTTGCCTTACCACACACCGCAAACAAATTAATAAATGCATTCAATATTTTCTCGAAGGAGATACACATTCTCTGGATTTTTTTTTTTTTTTTTGCCTTCAAATCATACAAGTTACTTAATTACGTCTCCAAATTTCCAATGTTTACAAATATATATATATATATATATATATATATATATAGACGCGAAACTGAAACCTCTCTCATAAAAGCATGTACGGGAGGATACATGACACTGGGTTACAAGTCGATTAGCGATACAAATTCTCTGTTTGGTTGCTCAGCAAAAGGTAGGAATAGACAAAAAAAAAAAAATCTAAAATTTTGAATCTAAAAATCTTCTGGAAAAGACAGAGAAACATATTGATGATACAATCACGCAGAGACTTTATCATTAGATTAACCAGCACTTTTTCATTAACATAAATATTCATCATTTGGAAACCAAAACAGAATACAACATATATTAAACTCCAAGGATTCTTTTTTCTTTCCTTTATTGTTTTTTTCCCTCAGTTTTTCTCAGCAACCAAACAAAGGGAAAGCCGCAACAACAACAACAAAAATTAAATCTGTTTTTCACTAACCAGATATCCTCTGAAAGCTGTCTGAACAACAACGGCAGCGTAGTGTTCTCTTGCATAGTTGGAAGAAGGCCTAGTGAGCCGAGCCACCTCCATTGCCGCTTGGGCGGTCACCACCGCAGCCTCGGCAGCGGCTGCAGTGGCCACGGCCACCGCAATCGCATGCCGTTGCTCGGCGGAATCCACCGGCGAAACATTATCGGTCGGTGCAACACTACCGCGGCCACAACCGCTGGCCGGAGTAGTACAGGTACTTATCTTTTGTTGGGTTTGTTGAGTCCCCATTTCTTGGTTCGTATTTTTTCTAAAAAGCCATCTTCGTTTCTCTCTCTTCTGCACAAAACTCATAAAGAACCACCACCATTAAGAGAAACAGATTAAATAAACACAATATAAAAAAAAAAAGGAAGAAGAAGAAGAAATGAAACCTTTTCTTCATCTTCATCTTGGTCATGATCCTCTCTCCTTCGACTATTCCTCTTTTCAGTGTCTTTAGTAGGAGATCTAAAAGCCCTTTTCACAGCAGTCAACCATGAGGTTCCTCCCTTCTTCCCCATAGAAATTTATGGCATAACTAAGCTGCATTGACAGCAAAACTACTACTAACAGAGAAGGGGGGGAAAAGATAAAGGAAGAAGCAGAAGTGTGAAGAGAAGATATAAATGGGGTATACTTTAAATGATATGTGTCATTTTTAACTGTGAGATCGATTGATGGATAAATAAATAATGAAAGTGAGAGGGAAACAACGGCCTGTAACACTTAACGTACTGTGCAAGCACTAAGGGGAGAGAGAGAGAGGAGATATATTTGTAGGGAAAGGTTAATTAGTGTATTTTTATGGCATGGGAGGACAGTAATGGTGGGATGTCAGAGCTAGTTGCGTCAACAAATTTGTATAAAAATGCTGTAGAGAACGTGAGAAACAGTGGGTGGAGTCACTGGAGGGTGATTCAATTATTTCTTTCGAGAACGTTGAAAGCCACGAGAGAGAAAGATGAATGCACGTTGAAGGTGCACATGAATCAAAACGGGCTTTAATGGTACAAAGAGTCTGAAGCTTTTCTTTTTCTTTTTCTGAATAAAAAGGCTCTGAGTCTCATTCACTTTTCTCTAAAAAAACAACTGTCACCTCTAGTGGTGTCACGTGTCAGGAGCTAGCAGGTGAAGGATGCGAGAAAGGATATAAGAAGAAACATCTGGTGGCCTCCATGGACACTATTTGGATCCAGAATATATGTGCAGTACCAGCATGCTGTAGTCATTTGGTCACATTATTGCTTACTTGTATTTGAATTTAATTCATTTAAAAAAAAAATTTAAGATGACTTATTACCCTCTATGTTACTATAAGGTGTATTCTATACAATTTCTGGGACAGATTTTGAAAATTTGACCATTAGTATAGATAAATTTTGTATGAATTTCATATTCGTCAAAAATCACAGTAATCAAACAGTTAGTTTCTAAAAAATACAATTGAAAAAAATTGATGATATTTTAAAGAAAGAAAGGGTCATAATTTTTCACTCTCACATTTCTCAAAAACCGACAGTTAGATCATATCACTAATTTTTTATCAACCTAAAATTTATAAAGAATCATCTAATCTAACGATCTAATTTTAAATATTTACTCGGCAATGAGTTGTACACAGATCACCTTATGCAAAATCACGTGAGGTGAGGTGCGTCTTATAATAGTATTAAATTCATAAATTATTAGTAAATTTTATTTTTATTAATTACATTATAAAGAAATTTTTATGATCTCTTAAAATTTAATTAAAATGAAATATTTATTTTGATAAAGTAAAATTTATCAATAGTGTCAGAATTTATAAGACAGAATTGATGTTGACAGAATAGCAAACTTAATAAAAATTAATAGAACAGCGACGTACTTGAGAGAGAGAGATTCATAAGCCTGGTTTACAGGGTCCATTGCAGACAGCCCACGTTAAGGGGGTATCCTGGTTTTTAGCTGCGTTTTAGCTCTTTACTTGGGACGAGTGGCGTTCAACCGCGGGAAGACTGGTCAACCTTCCTAGATTCCCTTCATTTCGTTCCAAAATCCATAACAGAATTTATATATTTGAAGAAATAAATAATTAATCTTGACCAAGATGGGATTCTCCGTTTGAGTTTGAATACACTATTTTTAGATTATGACACATTATTTAAATATAATAAAAAAAAAAAAAAAACATTCAAATAAACGATTCCTATTCAGGCACAGGAAATACAACGGAACTGTTTGCTTGTTTTATGGATGCTATTGAATCATTCAAGGCCAAAATTTAAATGATATTAGTATTACAAAGAGAGTCCATTAAATTTGAATAAATTTTTACTTTATGAGGCCTAAATGACAAAATTACTTGTTTTATTTTGTAAAATTTTATTAATTCAAAGATGATTTTATATAGTTTTTATTTTTTATTTTTTATGAGGATATCCTCATATAAGGACTTGACTTTTTAGTCAATTTAAAATAAATATTTTGAAAAACAGCAATTGAATTGAATATAATTCCTATGTATGACATGCATGCCAAAAATCATAGTCGGTTTCTAAAATACAGACTGTAAAAACTTTTCACAATTTATATTTTACAAACCAACAGTTAGATTCATTGTGATTTTTGGTATGCATGACATAATTAAATTGGAAGAATATCTAATACAACAGTCAGTTTTTCAAAATTCACATCTTACATTAATTAAAAAACGAAGTCTTCATATAAGGAAGTCCTCAGAAAAATATTAATACACACACACACACACACACACACACACACACACTTTAGGAAAATAGTTTTATTATTATTATTATTATTGGAATGATATACATTTAATTAGTAGGATTAATGGTTAGTTGTTAATGGGGACGGGAACAACAAATGGACCAAACACCTCGTTCATGAGGAATGGAATCCAAAATCTCATCCCATTACAGGAAAGATATGAACCATGGAGCCAAAGCGTTAATTTGTCATTTTATGCATGACTCTAGGGGCCTCAATTTAGCTTTGTTTGGATTTTCCAATTTTGGGTTGATTATAAATTGCTCATTTCTTTTTTTTTTCTTTTTTTAATTGATCGATTTAAAATCAATGGTGTCAATGGTCTTGTAGCATAGTGGCGTGTATTCTCGTCTCTAGTTAGGGGAGAGATCTTTTAGCAAAAATAAAATAAATAAATAAATAAAGAGTAATGATCATGTCAGCAGTGTTTGCTAACTTTATTAAAGTCAGCAAATGTTAAAATGATCATTTCATTAAAAATAAAATCAATAGAGAGTGAGTTGTTAGACCATGAGCGAATTTAGGGTGGGAGCAAGTGCCCCCACTCAAATTTTAAAAATATTTGGGATTAGTTTAAAATTTTAAAAAATTTCAAGATTTTTTAAATTTGCCCCCACTAAACTATTTGAAAAACAATATTATAGTTACTTGTTATTTCAATATTTTAAAAAGTTTATGAATTTATGCTTGAATATTTTTTATGTTGTTTTATGATATTCAAGATTCATTTGAGATATTTGCATTATTCATGCATCAAAATTCAAATTGTGTTTGTCTTCATTTGCGCATGTCATATTGGATATTAATTTCCATCGAAATGAATGTATATTGCAAAGTGAAATAATGCCTATTTATTAATGTTAGGAGATGTTTGAGGTAATGGTAAATTTCTTTTAGTAAAAAAAAAAAAATTGGGTTTATACCAATAGGACCCTGGTATAAGATGGCTTTACCCAAAAGTCTTGAATTAAATATAGTAATAGAAATGATTAAAATATTTATTTTAAAAGACGATTTTTCTCCTAATTAAGAATCCGAAATTTGAAAAATTATCAAATTTGGATTTATTCCATATTTAGCGGTTATCTAAATTCCTAAAATCTCGCCACCAATTCATCAATTTTGAAAATTCAAAATTTGATTTTGTTATCCATATAAGATTCCATATAGTAAAATCTTTTTTTAAAAAGAAGTAAATAAAGATTTCTAGATAGTAAAAAAAAAAATTTTAAAAGAAAATAAATAAATGTTTATGGCTTCAATTATATAAAAAATTAAACATGAATGTAAATATACAAAAAATCTTAAAGACCAATTTCAAGTATACATTTAATAGATTTTGGAGATACATGCATATATGTTAACTAGTATAATATAAAATTAAGTTTCTATGTATACATTTCAAACTTAAGCTTCTGATGTTGAGTTTCTATGTATACATTTCAAAATTTTCTATGTATACATCCAAACGCACATGGTGATATGTATATATACGGAGTCAAACTTAAAATTCTACTTGTATCTCTAATATTGAAAGCGTTGAAGGTATACATGTCAAATTTGTATTACATGCATACATGTATGTTTGAGAAAAGAATTATAAAGTGAAAATAATGCCGAAAATGTATATATACTATAGTCTTGTTTCAGATTTACATATATCTCTGTAAAACGGAAGTCGAATTGTCACGTATACATCATATGTCCGATTTACAGAGATACATGTATCTCTGTAAAACGTAAACATTGCATCTATAAACTACACTCAAAATGAAATACACTCAAAATAGAGCACCATGAATTTATGAACTTCAAAAATAATGTTTTACATATATAGATGGATCTACATAAACCATTATCAAAACATTAAGTTGGACAATGAAACATACCTTTCAAAAAATTTGTTTGAATATCTTGAATCAAAACAAAGTAAGCAACCAGATCTTCACAGTAGCTCGAAAAAGTTTGCAGCACTCATATAACATATCTTAAATATCTACGGTTTTGATTTAGCAAAACATACTCAAAATATGATAATAGTTTAAGAATAATAAATCCAGAATTAACTCATTTCAATTTTAAATTTTAAAAAAAAAAAAAACCTTTCCATGTCAAATCTGTTCAACAACTAATTCAAATAAAAAAAAAATTTCAAAAAAGATCATGGTAAATTTGAAAATATGTTGAAAATAAAAATTTTGCTGAAATTAAGGAAAGGGGCATACTAGACAATATATAATCCTAGTTGACTTTATAGTTGACCTAGAGGGGCCTATCGGTATAGTATCTTATGGTTTGGATTTCTTGATAAATAAAATCGTATTTAGGGTCCTATTGATCATTTTCCTAAAAAATGTTTACCCCCGCACTGATAAAATCCTTGCTCCGCCCCTTTGTGAGACTATATATATATATATATATATATGGGTCAAGTTCCCCTTACACCCTATTTTGACACCTATGTTTACACCTCGTTTTCAAAACACTATCTATGATAGATATTTTGACGAACCGACCGTTGGATTCAATATCTTTCTTATGCATATCATGTATACCAAAAATTATAGTGATCTAACGGTTAGATTTTAAGAAATGTCACTATAAAAAATTGTTATGTTTTTAATTAATAAAAAAATAATATTTCTTCAAAATGATATTTTTCAAAAACTAACCGTTGGATCACTCCAAATTTTTTCATACATGACAAACATAAGATAAGTATCTAATCTAACGGTCGGTTTATCAAAATATTCGATCTACAATGGTATTTGAAAATGAGGTGTACACATAGGTGTCAAAATAGGGTGTAAGGAGAACCTGTCCCTATATATATATATATATTTCAATGTAACAAGAGAGAACATCGAACCTATAAATATTATTACGAAAGGAGAAAGCAATACTATTATGTAAAAATTCACACACATAAAATTAACACTAAGATAGTCTTCTAAGGATTTCAATAGTACTTGCAAAAATATCGGCATTGAATACGGTAAATTTTCAACAATAAAAAGAAAAACAAAAACGAAAAAAGAAAAGAAAAAAAAAAGAATATGATGGATTTTGTTGTCCCAAGTTATATAACCCTAGAGGGGGGTGAATAGGGTTTTGATTAACTTTAAGCAAATATTACAAATTAAAAATTATGTTCTAATTAATTTCAGCAGAAGCACAAATAAATAAAACTTAATTGGAAATGAGAGAGAGAGATAGAGAAATCAATCACAGCGATTTAACGTGGTTCGGACTCCGCCTACATCCACGTCTTAAGCACCAAGTCCAAGGATTCCTCAATCCACTATGGATCACTCATTTAAGGTGGTTTCGGAGAAACCTTTACAATCAATCTCACTTCAGGTAAAGATTAAACCGATGCTACCAAAGCACCCAATCTTACTTCTGGTGAAGATTAAATCAATGCTCACCAAGAGCACTCAATTAATCTCACTTTCGGTGGAGATAAAAACTAATGCTACCGAAGCATTCAATCAATCTCACTTTCGGGTAGAGATTAAACCAAGAGACTACCTCTCTTCTCACAAGATATTACAATCAGATTTTGTGTACAATGAATGAACTCTTTAAGAGTAGATGAAGTACAAATAAAGCTTCCACTAATATCTCTCAAAGATAGAAACTATTTGGGCTCAAGAGAATGATGATTCTTTGACTAAATCACACAAGATTGATATAAACAAGTTGGTGTGTGTTTGAGTATGTTCAGCTACTTGTTTAAGAGTCATATAATGAGTATTTATAAGCCCCAAAAAGAATATGGCCGTTTGGATAAAGAATATAGCCGTTTGAGTTTGTAAAAACTAGCCGTTATAAATTGCAAAGCTTGCTTAGTCAACTAGACTAAACATGTTAGTCGACTAGGTACTTTAAAATACTCTTTGAAAATAATCTGGAGTCGTTTAGTCGACTAGACTACAAGAGTAGTCGACTAGATTAGTTAAAAACTTTATCTTTTAAAATCTGGGCTTGATTAGTCGACTAGATAGGGGTGTTAGTCGACTACTTTAGGTTTTTGTGAAAACATGCTTACTGCCACTACTTTAGTCGACTAGACTAAGAGACTTAGTCGACTAGGCAAGGTAGAAAACCAATTTTCATAAAACCTAGCTAGTCTTTTGAGTTCAAAAATAGCCCACTATGATTTTAACTTAGTTTTGACCAAAAACATATTTTCCAAATAAGTCCAAACTAAGGTCTTTAAAGTCAAGGTCTTTTGAGCCAAATAAAGTTCAACCTATTGAAAGATTTATACATATAAATCCTAAACACTCACACACAAGAACATATGCAAAGTCTTCGTGATTTTGAGTCTTCAATTCTTTGTGGTTGGCGATCTTTGAACTTACATTAATGTCATGGCTCGTTTCATTGTCTTAAGTGAATATATGACATATTCACATAAGTGTTGCTTTAGCACTTAAGCTTCATGAATGTTAAATCTTCTCATTGATGATTTGAATCATGTTCTTACAAACGTATATATACTATAATTTGAATCATAGAAATCACAGGATGATGTATACTATCATCAATTTATTCAACAAGATATCCACTTGATAATGTCAAGATATTCAACAAAATATTTAGCACAATATAAAATATTCATAGTACAATGTTTGTTATCATCAAAATCTTTTAACAAATGTGGATAAATCATTTTATCAATTTGTATTGAAGCCATAAGACTAATAGATTTTAGTATTTGGTGATTCTATTGCCACCCATCCATAATGCTAGTAGGGCCCACTTACTACCCACACCCACTAATAAAATTTTAAAATATAATTTTTGCTATCTATATCCAAACTAATTCCAATTCAACCAACCCTATATATATATATATTAAAAAGGAGCTTGTTTTCTTCACTCTACAAAGAGAGCAGTCCAACCATTCCGCCATTTATCCAACAGAGAAGCTAAAAATTCTTATATGTTCGGCTGACGGTTGTTGTTGGATTATATTCTACTAGTTCCTACAGAACATTCTATAATGTTCAATTCCTTTTGTTAAACATTTTTATATGTTCGGTTGGGGTGACTAAACATAGTGATATGTTTAATTACCTCCATCTAAACATTGATTGATATTCAATATCGCAGGGCTAAACAAAAGCATGAATATAAAATTAAAACAACTAAAAAAAAAAGTGAATCATACTTAAAAAAAAAATGTACCTTTTCATGGTTGGAATCATTCCACATGACCACTTCATTATTCATTGATCAATAAACATATTTTTTTTATTAGAGTTTTCAAAAAGTTATACGAGAGTGTAAATATTTGTGAGTATAGAGTTTGTGGAAAAGATATAAACATGGGAAAAAGAAGGTGGGTGCAGGAAGTAATATGATTTATTTTAATTTATTTGGTTTATACAAGAGTGTAAATGTTTGTGAGTATAGAGTATGTGGAAAAGATATGAACATGGAAAGAAGAAGGTGGGTGCAGAAATTAATATGATTTATTTTAATTTATTTTAATTATCTAATATTATCCTTACTAGTAAATTTACATGTGAGTACAATAGTAATAAGAAATTTTATTAATCAGTGGATACCACTAGTAATATGTGTGGGATGACAATAAAATCATCTTTTAGTATTTCACAATGCTATATAACTTTTCCCTAAGAAATAAAAAGAAATTTACAGAATGTGATCATGCGTCTCTAACTAATTCCTGTTGGAAGAGTAAAAGGTCGACTAATTACGGCCACTCTTGTGATGGATGGTTGAACAGATAAGGATTTGTTGAAGATTAATTTCTAATAACCTACTCACCATTTTAATTCTATCAATTTTAAAATATTTATTTTCCTAGATTTTGAGTGGTTGATATTTTTTTGTAGAATTTTTCTTTTTTCTTTTTTTTAAGTTCATAAAGCTAGAAAAGTTGCTAGATTAAAAGTCATTGGTTCAACTAATGAATCAATCAGAATTGAATCACGATATATATATATATATATATATATATATATAGGTTTGGAGTCAGATTCGCCGACTGTAAGTCCCGCCGCAGGATCGTAAGTCGGGCAGTGAGGCAGGCTTTAGGCAGACCTTAGGTACCTAGGTTAGATCGCCGAACGAGGCAAACCTAGGGTTACAGCCGACATGAGTTTCCTTTCACGAACTCTGTCGAAGGCATCATCGTCCTCCCGAAAGGGAAAAGAGAAAGAAACTGTTAATAAACAAGAAACAAATATTAACATGGATAATGCAAACTTTGATAACTGGAAAATTCCTAAAGTTCCTGGAAAAGATATTTATCATCGGGGTACTTTCGAGTACTTTTCCGATATGAATATCAAAACTGAAGAAAAAACTGTTGAACTCAAGAATGAGTTCGAAACTATTCAACTCTTTGATAAAGAATCCATCAATAGGTATAAACAAGAAGGTTTTAACTTTCTCCATCTTGGATTAGTTCAAGTTGCAGTTAAACCTTTAATGAGGGAAGGTCTCAACATGTCTATAATTATGGCATTAAGAGATTGCAGACTGCTTAACTTTGAAAAATCTATGCTAGGAGGAGTTGAAGCAGGTCTTCATGATGAACCTGTTTATTTTAACTGTTTCCCAAACTTCAGTGGAAGTCTTAATGATGAGCATATCATGAAAGTTCTTACATTAAACTTACAGGTTTATAACACTGAAACTCTGATGGGATCTCGTCCTATCATTTTACTTTCTAGGATCCGATATAAGGTTTTTACAACCTTCTTAGACCCTAGAGCTAAAACTCTTTCATCAAGAGGAGAAACTCTTCTCTTACAAACTAATAGGACTGGACATGGTGAATTAATAACTCCTAAAAAGATTCGTTGGGATGAACTGACGTTCCCACAAGAATGGAAGTTCCCAAAGATTCTTCCTCCACCTAAACAACCTGAAGTCACAACTTCTAGAATTAGAAGAATGGTAGAATATGAAGATGGAAGTGTAGGGATCAGCTTTGTTCGTAGAAACATTGGAAGTTCCTTCCAGTTTCCTCCTAATGAAAATAAGGTTAATTTAGAAGATGCTAGATCCTCTATATCCTCTATCCCAACTAGGGTATTTGAACAAACAATTCCAGATTTAACTGGAGTTAGAAATTCAAATATTCCCCAACTTTATTATACTACCACTCCTTCAGAACAAGACAATAAAACTCAGGATAACGAAAGTGAAAATATGTCACCCACATATTCACAAATTGATCCTCAACTTTATGTTTTGGATAAAGATTTTGAAATTAATAAAAAACTTTTGAATGAAGATTTTTCAAGTAAAGAAAATCGAAAACTTAGAAAAGCATACTTTAAAAGATATACTAAAGAAGAAACAGAGTTAATTAGGGAACTTTATTATGATTTTATGAATGCCCATAAAATTCAAATAAGTTTCTTTAATTGGCTTGAAATTCATGAAAGTAAAAAAGAATTAAATGTTATCACTAAAACTACTAAAACTTGGCAGTTATCTCCAAATACTTTCAGAGAATCAATTCATCCTCCAATTGAACAATTTGAGATTCCTGTAAGAGGAACTACTGTCATAGCCTCCCCATATAAAATATCATCTGATGATAAAGAAATAACAAAAATTCTTGAACAAAATAATTTCACAAATCAGCATCTTGTAACCTTAGGAGAGCAACTCACTCGTGTGGAAAACTTGGTTCAAAAAGAAGTATCTCAACCTACTAAGGCGGATGATACTCCTTTGTTTAGACCACATGTAGTCCCCAAAAAGGCTAATAAAGAATTATCAAAAGATATTTTCAAAATAATTGATGATAAATTAAAAAATATTGAAACAATTATAGGAATAGTTCCTGAAACACCTCAGCCTCATAGGGACAGACCTCAGTCTTCTAAAGATAAAACTATTGCAGTATTAGATAGAACTTATGAAGAAACTGATTCTGATAAAGAAGGATTCTTACCAGAAGACAATCAGTTTGAAATCAATAAAATTCATCACACTCAACCTTTAAGAAGTTTCTATCCAAGAATTACCTTTCCTGATATGGCTATGGAAGAAAAAGGTTCTTTCCATCAAGCTGCCTATTAAGGAAGAATTATATATGAATGGAATATAGATAACAAGACTGAGTACCATATAATAAACACTTTGCAAGAAATGACAATGGTCTGTACTGCTTACAGAACCAAAAATCCAGACACAACTGATCATACTATTGCCCAAGCATTAGTATCTGGATTTACTGGTCAACTGAAAAGTTGGTGGGATCATTATCTCAATCAAACAAAACGTGACACTATTCTTAACGCTGTCAAAACTGATCGTTTAGGAATTTCTATTAAAAATGAAGATGGAGAAGATATACAGGATGCTGTTGCAACCTTAATCTTCGCTATAACTAAACACTTTATTGGAGATCCTTTAAAACTTAAAGATAAAGATTCTGATCTAATGTCAAATTTAAAATGTCCAAAACTTGAAGATTTTCGTTGGTATAAAGATATCTTTCTCACCAAAGTAATGATGAGAGAAGATTGTAGCCAACTATTTTGGAAAGAAAAATTTCTAGCAGGTCTCCCAACACATTTTGGAGACAAAGTTAGAACAAAATTAAAAGAACAGAATAATGGAACCATTCCATATGATGATCTTACATATGGTGATCTTATCAGTACAATTCAAGCTGAAGGAATCGCTAGATGTACAGATTATAAACTCAGACAACAAGAAAAGAAAGATAGAAAAGAAAGAAAGAAAGAACTAGGTTCTTTCTGTGAACAATTTGGGTTTTCTTCTCAATCTCTAGCCCCGTCTACAAAGGCTAAGAAGAAAGAGAAAAAAGCCAAAAAGAAAAATGTTAAGACTAGCACAACTAGTACAACTTCTCCTTCAACTTCTAGAAAACATTTTCGAAGAAACAATAGGAATAAGAAACCTGGTCAAAACTTTACTGAGAAATGGTTGCAACCATCTTCCAATAAAGCATCTTCTAGTAAACCTACTGGACCTTGTTTTAAATGTGGAAGAATGGGCCACAATTCAAGAGAATGTCCTATGAAACAAAAAATTAATGAACTTGATGTTTCAGATAAATTTAAACAAATACTTTCAAATCTTTTTCTCTATTCAGAAGTATAACGGAATTCCTCTTCCTCTTGAACATATAGAAGGGGACGGATACAGATATGTCAACTCTATTAAGTACTTATTTAACATAACTATGCTTAACTATTTCTACTGTAGTTTGCATATTTAATAGTGACACAGTTCTCCTTTCTGCATTGAGATTTTTACTTTGGAGCTTGATCTGCATAATATTGTACCAGGTGTTTTGGATGTGATCTTCCTCTGCATCAACAATACGACATTTTGACATTTCGTGGATGCCTCCTCAACCCTCAGTCCTAATTTGTAGTATCGGCAGCATCGATCAAAAGCCCCCAGCTGTGTTCACACCCATTTGGTTTAGTAATTTCTTTGAAAACATTTAAACGTTTGGATGTGGGAAAATGAGCACAATTCTAACTACACACATTATTAGCTTGTATTTTTAATGTAGCTAGTGAGAAAATAGGAAATTCTTTCCTGTTTGAGTATCGTATCACTCTATGAAGAAAGCTTTCATGGCCTAATGACTAGTATAAAAATCGATATCTTAACCATTTTCATGAGTTATGACTACTTTAAAAATCTTGATAACATCTACCATTATAAGTATTAACCTATATTGTCCAGTGGCTTTGGGGGTGCTTGTATTATGTTAAAAATACAAACAGGGAATAACCCAACAAATTCTTATGTAACATATAAGGACAGAGTAGTTGTGTCCATCATATGAATATTTCAGAGTAGTTGTGTTTTTATATTGTTTAGGCAGTGATTGAGTGATGGGATCCTCATCCTCAATCATTTCCTTATGAAGGATTTTAGCTAAATGTAAAAAAAAGGTACCAGCCTTTTTGCTTGGATGAGCCAAATTATATCCCTTTTTTCCAAACTAGTTATCGGGATCGGGTACATTCTTTTCAGCCACTATGCAACCAGGACAATGCAAGCAGGAGAATGGCTCAGACTGCTGCAAAGACGGGGTCATTATCAGCTTCAAAGGACTAGCTTTTGAAATTCTTCAAAAGGGCTATTGCCATGACAAAATAATTTTTTTCAAAATTTTTATGCTGGGGTTAGTTATTTTTTGAAATTTCCCCTATATAGGCTACCTAGGTATCATTATTATTCAAGTTTTCATCAATAATAATATACTTATCTTCAATTTTCTTCTTTATTTCTCGTAATTTTGTGAGTTTGTGTTCTTAGGAAAAGATCTTAGAATTATAATTTCTCATCGAGCTAAGCAACGAAACTTTTGGAGGCAGCTCAAATACTGGATGCAAGGGGCACTGTGGATTCTCTAGAGCTGCTAGCTTATTATAGCCCATTAAATCCTTGTCAACTTGAAATTATCTTCGGTTTTCATTAATTCAATCTAGGAAGTCATCCATCTCAATGCAAGTTATATAATTGTATTTTGGGGATGGTAATGGCTCTCTACTAAGCAACACTTTGGCATTATTCAAGCAATTTGTAGCATATAGGCCATGGTTGATAAACATGCTCTCTTCTCTTCCTAAGATATGATTTCTTATCGTCTCATGTGAACATGGTAATGTTCTCTTTCATAAGTTCATTTTACTTTTCTTATGACAATTTCATCTTTTGGATACAGGTTGGTTGTTAAGTTTAGGCTTGGAATTGGCTTCAACTGTTTGTAAGGATCTCAGGCACCTAATTTTTCTTTTCTTTCTGGTATGTACAAAACAACTTGCTAAAAGAGCTGAACCAGTGAGGCCATTCCACGGATGATATTGCGCAGTTTAAGATCACATGAGTAAGTTATAAGTTATAAACATTACCCAAAGTTATACTAAGACCTTACCTTGGGGCTCTGAGTACTGCTATGACATTTGAGTATATTCCCTTCCTGATAGTTGTTAATTTCAACTGGTCTTGGCCACCCTGATCCTAGAATAAACATAAAGGCATAAATATTTAGCTCTGTGGATAACCTGACTGATAAGCATTGAGCTGCCTCATAACGTTAGCACTTATGGTTGATAATCATGGTCTTCATCACATCCCATAGTTGAGTCACACTCATCCACCACCATGGCCACCACATTACGCCCGTTAGCACTTATGGCTCATCACGTACCTTGTATCACCCTCACCATTGCAGTCCTAATTATTAATTTATCTCGTACAATGGCTTGGTTGGGGTATTTGTATTATGTCCACAATACAAATAGGTGGTAACCCAAAGAATTCCTATAAAACACAGGACAATGTAGTTGTCTCATCAGAAGAAAATACCACAGGATCACTGCTTGATTTACAAATTTTTTTAGTGGTTCTCTGTGTTTTCTTGGTTAATTCATATGAAAAAAATGGGGTACCTGGGCAGTTTTGTCCATAGTGTATACCCTACAGTAAGATAAATCCCTTGTATTTACTTTCTTCAAAGGTAGCAGATTAATCTTTCCTATCCGGTGTGGCTCCTTGCAAGTTGTGCCCCAAGCTGAAGATGGCCAACCAGTTCAACTCGGGATTGTCCTGTTCAAGTGGTTGTTAGAAAGATCCAAACTCTCTATCTGCAATTGGTTTGAGAATGTTGCCAGGATTGATCCGATTAGATTATTGTGGGTCAAGTTTAGCATGCGGATAGTGCTTAAGTTTCCAATTTCGAGTGGGAATTCAATTAGAATGCGACCCTTATAAGAATTGGTCATTCTCTTTGTCGTGAACTCCACCTATTCCTCGATATCATTTACTCCATGCAAATTAATAAAGTTTTGAATGAGAATCTAATTAACTGCCTTCCATGAGCTCTGTCTTCCACACATTTGCCAATTGCCCCCACCCTATCTCCTCCCCGGGGATGATCGGCCAGTTGTTTTTAGAGCAGGTAATTAAATTAGTCTATTAGGAGTTATTTATGGATATTGGTTACTACTAACTAGAATGACCTTAGTGGCAAAATTATCAATATTTTGAGATTACACCAATTCAATGATTGAGCATTGAAAAAAAAAAAAACTTAATAATTTGATGCTGAAAACAACAATAGACTGGCACAATCTTTCAACTCCAACTTTATTGCAAAGAAATAATCCGAACATGGGTTACATA
>JAESVK010000717.1:368869-389002 GCA_017140935.1 Hamamelis virginiana | reverse complement strand
GTATTGACCGGAGCTGGCTCTTCAAAATTGAAATTCCATTCATATATATGAGATTATCAGTACTGTCGATCGAGCCAATTCATGAGGGTATTTGACTATTTGAGTTTGAATTCACCCAGCCATCTCCCAAGTCCCAATCCATAAACTGTCAACTGCTTCTGAGGAACATCCTAGACTTCTGTTCCTTTATTAACATGGACCACCATTCCTTGTGGGCTTCCTAATTTCGCCCACCAGGTAGGTCTGTGTGTATACTATATATACAGATCCGATTTTGTAAGCACGTTCTTGTACTTTTTATTAATTATTAATCCATTTTTATTGGAATAAGAATTTTGAAAAACCAACCGTTTGATTAGATAATCTTCTTATATATGTCATGTTTGCCAAAAATTATAATGATTCAACAGTTGGTTTTTAAAATACTAACTATTAAAAAATTGTTACAGCATCTAATGGTTAATACTATCAAAATGTTTTGCTGATTGTATTTTGAAAACCAATTATCAGAACACTGTAATTTTTTATAGACACGACATCCGTAAGAAGATTGTCTAATCGAATGATCAGTTTTTCAAAATACCTATCCTATGGCTCTTAGATGGGGTGGGGGTTAATGCTAAGATAGGTAATGACATCATTACCTTATCATAATTATGTGTGTTCATATACATATATATGGAGTAATTTTCTTACGAGGACTTCCTTATGTTAGGACTTGGCATTTTAGTCGATGTAAGTTAGAAATTTTGGAAACTAACTGTTGGATTAGGTATTCTTTTAATTTATGTCATGCATATAAAAAAATCACAGTGATCCGACTGTAATACTTTCATAGTGTTTAACGATTTGTATTTTAGAAACCGACTATCAAATTACTGTGCTTTTTGGCATGCAAGTCATACATAGGAAGAATATTCAATCCAATGGCCGATTTTTCAAAATATCCATCCTACATTGGCTAAAAAACCAAGTCGGACGTTTTCATAAGAAAATGATTCGCTTGCTAATTTTGGAATTGCTTAATTATGAAAGTTGGGATGATAAATTTCAACCTAACCCAAAAACTATACAAAGTCGTACCAATTCAGGTCTGGCTTATTTGAGGCACCATAAAAGCCTTTTTAAGGCGTTTGGCTCTCCGTATGGCAGATAAAAGTCATTTTGGAAGAAGTGATTTCAATAATGGACTTTTGAAAAAATTATTTAGGAAAAAAAATAGTGTTTGGTAAATACATATTTTAAAAGTCCATTTGTATCAAAAAAGTATAGAAAGTTTATTAAAGACATCCATTTGATTTCTAAAAGTTATCAATAGTAATATCTCCTGGACAGACTTAATTTTCAAGGACTGACTTTCGATAAAACACACCAAAAAATTCTAAATGGACTTTTGGTTTGAGAAAGCCTACTTGAGACCTTCCAGATGGTGGGCCAAACACCACCTAATTCATATGGTTCCGTTCACGGCACGTGCGCGGGCACATTGAGCCCATGTGTTCACATTGTAAAATCCGTAACTGAACCTGCCTACCACTTTTAACCTAGCTTAATTTATTGGGATCGCCATCTTAATTAGCAACATCGACACGCTGTGTTCAGCCTATAATCCAATTAATTATATATATTGATGTTCCAGCCTGACAACCTTACACATAATATGGCTAAAGTAAATTCAAGAAGAGTACAAATTAGCTAGAGAAGCCTTGACCAGCACATCATTCCAAACTAAAACTACCACTTAATATATAGTTCCATTTTTTGTTGGAAAACAATGTTTGTATCGAAAATAATAAAGCGGTTGGTTGGATTGGATTGGATGGATTTGTTTTTTTTTTTTTTTTGGTGGGTTGGTTCAATTGGCGGGTGAAGATATAATAATCCGTCCTAGACCCAATCCTACTCACCAACTAATTATACATAAATAAATAATATATTTATATAAATAAATTCCATTACTAATTTAAATTTACTAAAGACAAACCCTAAATTCCTAAAATTCCCTTCTCATTTCATTTTTATTATGCAACCTGCGCTATATGCTTGCAAGTTGAGTATTTTTTATTTCTTTAGAGATTTTTATTGTGATAATTTGAATATGCATTTATTTTGTTGGGTGGATACTTGCAATGTTAAATGTGAGATCATTCGCTAATTTGTAAAATTTTTGAATAATAAAGAACCTTTCTTATTATATATCTAGTTAATTAATAGTTTCAATTGTTTTAAATAATTGTTTTGGCACTTTAGAGTATTAGTGTAGGAAGAATTGTTTGAATTATAGATTAATCATTAAATAACACAATATTGCATTGTTAAATAAGAATTTAATGTGTCTTTGCTTGTTAAAATAATTCTATATATAGTTCGCGCGTGAGGGCAAAATGTATTTTCCCCTAAAAAAAATAGTATGGCTTGACCCACCCAATCCGTGGTTGAAATCCGCCAATATATTTAATCAATCTGCCGGTTATTAATAAGGTGTGCAGATTGATTCACAGTTGTGAAGATTAGTCACCCGTTAAGGACAAGTTGGTTAGCGGTTTTACCCCCAATCACCCTCAACCGACCCATGCATATCCCTAACCATAAGAAGACACAGTCATACTAAAATTCAAGTATATATGATAATAAAAGTGAATTAAGAGATTTAAAATTTTTAATTTTTTTTTTTTTTTTAAAAAAAAGCTCTATTTTCTTAACAGGTGGAAATATACAGCAGAATTCTTATTCATGGTGTGTCACGGCATTTGTCATAACTTTGATGTATGTATGGATCCATCTAGAAGAGGTTAAATGACATGAAAAGCAAGCGGAAAATGATTCACGCCTATCATGTTTGTGCGTAGGACCATATATCTTAAATGCATGAAACTTGTTGTTTTTCTCTCTCCTGAGTTGATATTCTCAAATGCATAAATGCATGATGTAATTAATAAGGAATTTAAGATGGCAGCCACCAACGACAGCCCACATGAACATGCCTTTGAATTAGGTGGTAAAGTCATTAAGTCTCAACTGTGTTCTGTTGTTCAGGCCACGCTTTAAAACTCATCAACTCAGTACTGTTTCAACTCAGTACTGTTATACCTCTAATCTTCATTTAATTATGTATATATATCGCCTGAAAAAAAAAAATAATTAATTAATTTCTTTATGGGCAGTTGTGTATTTATGGTGGCCGTAATTGGTTCTTCCCCAAAGTCCAAGACTCTTAAATAAGGAAACCCAGTTCCACATATATTTCCCTATATTTATACACCATTGATTTGTGTAAGATAGAGAGAGAGAGAGATTAGTGGGAAGTCAGGAGTTGGAAGAAGAGAATTAAGTGATGGGGAATTGCTTAGGGAGGAGGAGCCAAGTGGTGCACCCTTCAGAGGATGTTAAGGAAAGGAGCTTATTGAACCAACCAACAAGCAGTCTAAGAATAAAGGTGCGGATGAATACAAGGCAACTAAAGGAGTTGATGGAAGAGGTGGAGAGGAACAAGGGAGATTCAGCAGAGCTAGGCCATTTGATCCTCCAACAATGCTTCAAAGGTAGGTGCCATGCTTGTGTTGTCCCAAGCTCGGGTTTGGTATCAGACTCTGCAGAGAAAAGAAGCCTGGGAATTATCAATGAAGAAGAAAGTGGTAGTTTCTGAAACATCGATCAACAAAGAGATTGGCGCTACCCAACTAACCAGTGGAATTTTTATTAGGTGAGTTTCCATCATTGTAAGTGGTTTGTGTATATACCATTCCATCATTGTAAGTGGTTTGTGCTTTCTCTTGATTTAATTTGTTACATAGAAAAAGAACATTAATTAATACATGATGCATTAGGTGACTTTCATAGATTCAATTGCAAAATGAATTGACAAACTCCTATTATGCATGTCATGTCTGCAAAAAATCATAGTGATCAAATGGTCAGTTTACGAAAAATCCAATTGTGGAAAACTATTGGTGACATTTTAAAGAACAAGAAAGTCAAGGTTTTTCCTTGTGATATTTTTCAGAAACCAACCGTTGTATCACTATAATTTTTATAGGTAAGATATATATAAGAGGAGCATCTAATCCAATAGACAGTTCAAAGTACATTTATTTTGCAATTGAAATTATGAAAGCCACCTGATGTAAAGATGCATTTAATATATATAAGGTTTGTATTATACTATTTTGCGTAACCCTGTTCATGTCTTGCCATTGATAAGTTGGATGAAGAGTGAGAATTTCTTTCTTTTTTTTTTCACCAAACAATAAAAACCTAACCCATCTGCAAATCTTTCTTAAGTAAGTGGTATCAATGCATTTAATTTCATATACTCGAACTTGAAATTTTTCAAAAGAAATTCGAAATATATGCCACTAAACGAACTGGTCATCAACATGAAATGCGGTAATTATAGTGGCCAAAATCCAGGCCCTAAATTCTATTTTCTTATCTTCATGTTAATTGTATTTTGTAAATCTAGCTAGAACAAGGAGTGCACAAAGGTGGGCTGCCCCAAGCTCCACACTTTGGCCCAAGGTATGTTTAATTAGTTTGGGTTAGGGGCTCAAATTCTAGGAGCTAAGAAATCTTCACTGAGCTAGGGCTGGGCTCAAGCCCTCCCCTTGATGTGCATATATATATATGGTTGGCAAATTTAAGAAAAGCCAAGTTTACAAGAGCACCGAGGCTCTGAGCCTTTGGCAATTTTTTCCTCAGAAAGATGAATCAAAGAGATTTAGGCCCATTTGCATTAGTATTTTTAAAAATCACTTTTGGAGTTTAAAATTTTACTTAGATGGAATGATAATCAATTCTAGGTGACTTGAAAGAGAATAGGATGGTTGGCAAATTTTCATATAAAAAGTAATTGAGGTAAAAATTAGGAACTCCCAACTTTTGTCACAGTCACTTCGAGTATGAAAATTTTAATACGTGAAGATATGATTTAAATATAACTTTAAAGAAATATGTGAAGAGATAATTTTTCAAAAATACTTTTAGAGAAAATCTG
This sequence comes from Hamamelis virginiana, assembly GCA_017140935.1. Lineage (NCBI taxonomy): Eukaryota > Viridiplantae > Streptophyta > Magnoliopsida > Saxifragales > Hamamelidaceae > Hamamelis > Hamamelis virginiana. Next base: position 384,009 of record JAESVK010000717.1, on the reverse strand, counting down.
CACAAACGGGCCTTAGAGGTTTCATTTACATTATAGCCTCGGTGCTTCTATTAAATCATGAGATTTCATTAATTTTTCTAGTGGTTTCTTATAAGCAAATATTTTATTTTTGGTGCCACTTATTACTAAATCCAGATTGCCCAATTATAGGCAAATTTTTGGCAATTAGAATTATTTTAATATTTTATAGGAAAAAATGATTAAAAGGACTCTGAAAACTATTTTTGTTTTCACTAAGTTCAAATAATAAGATGTTATACCGATAGGCCTCTTTAAGTCAAATTTAAAGTCAACTAATAACATATATCGTCTAATATACTCTTTCCTTAATATCAGTTAGATTTTAATTTTTATAATATTATCTTATTTAATGTGGTTTGTTTATGGAAATTTTTTTATTTGAATAATATTCTTAACAAATTGGATTATAAGAGGTTTTTTTGAATTTGAAATGAGATAAATTATATTCTGGAATGAAAGTTGAACGAGGATAATTTCAAAGTTTTGGTTCCATTTTACAAAGATACATGTATACATGGTTCAACAAAAATCCAAAAAATCTAAACTCACATTTCAACCTAAAAATGCCAAAATACAAATACCATGTATACATGGCTCAACCTAATCCCAAAAATTAAAAAAAAAATTCAAAGTGTTGGTTGCGTTTTACAAGATACATGTATGTATGGTTCAACAAAAACCCAAAAAATCAAAACATTTCAAAATCTAAGCTCACATTTCAACTTAAAAAATGCTAAAATACAAATACCATGTATACATGTCTCAACCGAATCCCAAAAAATAAAATAAAAATTCAAAGTTTTGGTTTCGTTTAACAGTGATACATGTATATATGGTTCAACAAGAATCCAAAAAATCAAAACATTTCAAAATATAAGCTTACATTATAACCTAGAAAGGCTAAAATACAAATATCATGTATACATGGCTCAACCAAACTCCAAAAAAAAAAAAAAAAAAAAAAAAAATTCCCCACCCAACCTCACATTTCAACCCAAATAAGTCAAAAGATAAAAATATCAACAAGCCTCAACAAAATTCAACAAAATCCATGTATACAAACCTCAAAAAAATATGCAAATCTCAACATCCAAAAAAGCATTTATCTTGATATCATATATATATTTATACATTTAAATGCCATATCCAAAAAGCATTCTTTGCAAACTCCTAGTTGGAAAAAAAAACATATCTTTATCCAAAATCGAAACTCTAATGATGAGATAAACGATTAAAATAACAAAAAACCATTGACAAATCATATGTATGCATGATTAAAATAAAAAAAAATCCGATTATCGGGATGTATACATTCAGTAATGAGCAAAGAACATTCAACACACCCACTATCGGTAACGGAAAACTTCTCTTTACCTAAAAATCCATTATCAAAATGTATAAAACCCCGAAATACCCAAAAAAATATGAAAAAATCTCACAAAGTGAAATTGAAAAAGGAATTTACCCGTTTTCTCTGTCACAATTGGCTTTCTTCTTATCGACATGCCAAAGAAGATGACCGGAGACCCGTGAGAATGTCATCAGTGACTGGATCATAAGAAACCCTCCATATTCATTCATCCAAACATGAAACGTGGTTTGTTGGCCCAAAATATACTCTAGAATGGGGGGTTGAATAGAGTATAAGCAAATTTTAAAAATAATTACCAAATAAAGTTATGGTCCAATTAAATTTAGCGGAAGATAAACAAGTTAATAAACTTAATTGGAAATGAGAGAAAGTAAGTTTGAATCATAACTCAACAAATAATATAGCAAGTATAAATTAAAATACAAAAAAAGAGTTAGAGAGATTCAAACACAAGAATTTAACGTGGTTCGGTGTCCGCCTACATCCACGCCTCAAGATCTCCGTCTCGAAGATTTCACAATCCACTATAGATTACTCCTTCAAGGTGGAGAAACTTTTACACAGTCTTCTTTACAAGGTGGAAGATTCTCACCCACAATTTTCTTTCAAAGTGGAAGATTCTTACCCACAAGGATTTCACAAACCCTTAAATCTCACAAGATTACAAATGAAATTTGTGAATGTGTACAATAGAGAGACTCTTCAAGAGTATATGATGTACAAACAATAAGCTCTCACTAATATCTCTCAAAGATTAAGAACTAATTTTAGCTCAAGAGATTATGATAAATCAATTAACTAATATCACACAAAATGATGAAAACGATTGGTATATGTTTATGTATCATCATTAGTTGATTTAGGACTCATACAATGAGTATATATAGACCCATCAAATAATATGGTCGTTAGAGGCAAAAAAAGAGCCGTTTGGGATAAGCAGAAACTAGCCGTTATGTGCAGACTTGGGCAAATAGTCGACTCTTTGAAGCAGACAGTAGACTGTCTTGCTACTAAAAATTATGTTGCAGCTATTGTCTCAAGCGGTCGACTAAACAGTCGAGTACATGGCAAACAGGTGACCAAACAGTCAACAGTCTTGAGCAAACAGTCAACTGTCTTGAGTGATAAAACTCAAAACAAGTCTTTTATAATAGTTGCAACTTTGTCTCATCATGACCACTTGTTCCCACTGAAACTTGGCTTAAATCAAAATGTTTTCCAAAAGATATATAAATCAAAACAAAAGGATAAAACATTTTGTTTTTGAGTCCATATAGCCCACTATGAGTTTAAATCAATTTTTGACCATGCAAAATGTGATTTTCCAAGTTGAAAACAAGATCTATAGAGGTCGTGGTCTTTTGAGCCAATGTAGTTCAATCTTAATTGAGAGATTTCCATATTTAAGTCCTAATCACTTAAACAAGATTAAAACAAAGTCTTCATGAATAAAACTTCAAATCTTGTGCTAGACTTGTGATAGGCTTGAGATTGGCTTCATCATTGGCTTGAGCAAGACTTTATCTTTGAATGGCTCTCTTCATAGTCCTTAGCGAATATATAAATATTCATATTCACATAAAAAGTGCATGAGCTTCATGGGTGCTTCAAGCAATGTTGAATCTTCTTCATTTAATGGCTTAAATCCTGATTCTTACAAGTATGAATAATATTGACAAAATATATAAGAATTATAGGATAAACAAATGTTCAACATAGTTTAGCCAATAATCTATCCAATAAAATTTGACATATATCAAAATGTTCAACAAAGTATTCATAAATAAATAGTTATAACACAATGTTTGTTATCATCAAAATCATTTAACAAATATGAATTGAAACCATAAGGCTAACATGGTTGACCATGGTATACCCATATCCCTATAATTTAGCTATGTTTTATGGTAACCGATTTTATTAAATTCGATCTACATGTCAAAATCTTGTGACAGATACATAGGTATTTTTGTCATATATTTTTAATAAAATCACTCGGTCATGTATCTGTGAAAATCAGGACCTATTGGTACAAAGATCTAATATCAAGGTTCTTTTAGTATGTAACCCTAAAAAAAATTAATTAAAATAAATATACCATGCAAATTACTTTCACTCAAAATTTCCAACTTCGCAATTTCTCTCCTTTTTTCGGTTGATTAAAATTTCTAATTCCCACTCTTTTGAGACATCCATTTATATGGAAACTTGGGAAATATATTGAGAAGGTTAGCATGACCCTTATGCAATATTGGTCCACACCTTAAATAAATGGTAAAACAATACGGAAAAACTTTGTTGCACCCACTATCTTCCTCAAAGAGTAAGGGCCAAAGGGGGTTTCAAATCACAAATGAAATTAAAATTGAATCCGAGGATTGATGGGTCGAAAGATGGTGTACAATTTTTTTTCTTTGTTTCTTTTTTTTTTCTTTTTTGGTATTTTGGGGATATTATAAGTTAGCTTAGCTTGTGGGGACTAAACTAAGTCTCCTCTCTGATCTGATCCAAGGCAAATTATCCAGGCTGAGACAAAGGAATTCACGATGACTAACCTCCTTCCAGCCTAGCCCCAATCTTAAACAGGTCACTGTTTCCAATTTGTGATCATGATGCTTGTTCTTACACCATCCAATACTAGTAATTAATTATTATGATTGCATCTTATGTTGACCAATCAACCAATCTTGATTGGCGCAGGCAATCACTAATGAAAGCTAGAGGATCTGCATTTCGAATTTTATCATCAGAATTAAAATCTCACAAGTTGAAACCTGAAAGAAATCGAAGAAGGTGATTTTTGCAACTTTTTCTTACACTTTGAAACATCGATCACTAGGTTTTATGATTTGGATGTTCAAAAAAAAAAATTACACTTTATTCCATTCAAGTTAGGCTCGTTTTTATTTTATCTTCTTATATATATGTATTTATATACTAGTAGCTAGGGACCTAAACGATGTATGGAAATTGCGGATAAATGAAGGCGATGTGAATGCTTATTGAAAATGCAAAAATGGAAACTTTGAGTGGATTGTTCAACAAATACGCCTTCAAAGAAAATTCATTGAAACAAAATAATTGTTCATCTAGTAAGCAGCTAATTTTCGCAAAAATTGACATAAAGCTTAAAAGGAATTGTGGGATGCATATTTTGAAAAACCGATTGTTTGATTAGATACTCTTATCATGGATGTTACGTCTGTCGAAAATTACAGTGATATGATGTAGCTGAAAAATTCTAACAACTGAAAACTGTCACCGTTTTTCTCAGTGACATATCTTAGAAACCGACCATTGGATCACTGTGATTTTTGGCATGTCTGACATACATATGCATAGTATCTAATCCAATGGTCAATTTTTCAAAATATACATCCTACAATCACCTATGAACTTCATGCTGACTTTCGCGAAAGTCAGCATGTGCTGACAGGATCATTTCTATATATATATACACACAAACAACAAGCCAAGCACTCCCTAATTTTTGCTAACTCGTGAAGAATTAATAGCAACCTAGATTGTAAACCCACCAAGATATGGGTCATATTCATTACGGAAATGGCCACCACCTCCTATTATAATTTCATGGAATTATAACACCCTTGGTACGAGAAAGAGGAATAAAATCAATGGCAAATAATTTATCTATGTTTAAGTGAATGGGAAAAAGTATACATTTCAAACTGTAAAGGGGTAAAGTAAAAATAGATAAAACTTGAGGAGGGTAAAATATAATTCTCTCTTGTAAAAAAAGATCGATGCACGTCAAAAAGCTAGAGAATAGTTTGAAGAAGTGGGTTGGTTCAGTAACTTCAGTTTGTGCTCAGATCTAGAGTCGCCAGCAAAATAAGAATCAATTCATAGAAGATTTCAAATCATACAACTATTGAACTATAAATTAAGATATGTATGTTGCTAGCTAGGGTCTAGCTTAATTCTTGAATACATGAGATTTTTACTTGAATCACGCACCGATAACCATTTATTAATAGCAGGAAAGTTTGGAATATGGGTAGACTTCTATCATTTAGCAAAGGAAAAATGAAAAGATGAATTAGGCATACCTAGCTAGCTATTGATCGAAGCACTATTGAGAACAATGCAAATTTGACATCCATCTGCAATTAAGATATAAGGTCTATGTCTTTTTTTTTGTTTCTCGGTGCTAACTCTCTAAATTTTATGTCAACTAGTTAATAATGTATGTAAGAGAGGAGATCGATGAGACCTAACCTTAATTTATATTGAATTAAAAAAAAAACACCAAACCTCTAATAGAGTCTTCTCTATCATAAGCGCTAATTAACCCCCAAGTTAGCTCAATCGATCAAGGATCACGCCTTAAAAAGCTTAGAATTTGGTAATGAATCTTGATACCTTAACTATTGTGATGGACTGAATTTGCGGGTGATTTCGTTCATCCCTAAGGATTAATTATCTAGATCCAAACCCATACGATAAATCATCGATTTCAACTAAAGTGTGCCATCACCCATTAAATTCGTATAATTTTTTATTTGCACAATCAATCTATTTTTTACAAACTAAAATATTACACTGACCAATATTGTATGTCCATATTGTAAATGGAGAAATAATCCAGTTAGCAAAAACTAATTCTGACTAATTCAACAAACACTCAAATGGCGCCCGTTAGATTTCGATTATTTGAGTGTTGATCTAGACTACTTTAGTGATCAAAAGATCATTTAAATATTAAGAAAAAATGTTACAACTACAATGTTAAGGACTTTCAATTGGAGTTGAACCTTCATACAATTAAGTTGTACAGGTTCATTTTTACAATATATACAGAAATAGCTAGCTAGCTAGTTCGGTTCATAGACACATGGTTCAATTAATCCATCCAAGGCTTCCCATTTCCCAAACAGGCCCCAAATTAAAGTATACATCCTGTAAATGAGGATGGGATTTGTCAAGGGTAGGGGCCGTAGGGCAATTATAGGTTAGTTATTTCGGAGACGCCGATAAAAATGAAAAATAAAGATTAAAAAAAATGCAAAAAGAAAAAAGAAAAGAGGAGGGGTAGTACTTAGTACTTTAGTAGGCCAAGTCCAAGGAGACATATCTGGCCACGTGACAGTGAGGCTCTCCGGTCAGTGATCACATGCAGGGCCGACCAGGCGAGCTACAGAGAAAGGTAGCAGCAGAAGAGAATCACATCAATGGTGTTTGGACCGTTGGATGAAGATGGGGAAGGCATCAAAGGGTTGAAAAGAGAAGGGATGTAGTGGTGGAATGGGGTAATGGGGGTAGATGATGAAAATGGAGAAATGGACTGGCATTGGCATGTGCTGGTTTCTGACGTACCTGCTTGCCTGCCTGGTTTTGCAGCCTTCATGTGGATAGTACGAATGAGTCCACATTTCCTCATGCAGTCATGTTTCTTTTCCTCAAACTTTCCTATTCTTTTCCGCCCACTACCCAGCCAGCCAGCGAGCTCGGCTTGCATTTCTTCTTCCCAAGCCGCCCTCTCTCCATTTTGTTTCCACTTTTAATCACATGCATTAAATTTTGACACGGAAATAATCCTATGAATGCTTGACTTTCATAAAGTTAAAAGTTAATTGTGTGATCCATATTTTGAAAAATTGACTATTAGATTAAATATTATGCATATGTAAGTTAGGCATGCCAAAAATCACATTAATCCAACGGTCAGTTTCTCAAATATGTCACTGAGAAAATTTGTGACAGTTTTCAACGGTCAAAATTTTTCACAGTCTGTATTTTAAGATACTTACATCGGATCACTGTAATTTTTCGCAAACGTGACATCCATAACAGGGATATCTAATCCAACGGACGATTTTTCAAAAAAGTATCCAACAATTCCCTATAAGATTTATGCTGACTTTCGTGAAAGTCAATTGCTTATTAGATCAGGCATATATATAACACTTTTTTTCTTGGGCTATTTTTTTTTCTTGGTTGGATATATATTGGATATTTCATGTGAGACAGTAAGGATCCGTCTGCGTTAATTTTTTTTTAGGAGAAATTACGGACTGATTCATATACTATCAACGAAAAATATTTTGTACTCATAAACTACCAATTGTAATACATTAACTTCATGGACTATCAATTTGCGTCAGATTACAGTTTTCTCTCAACTAATCGAACATCTGTTTAACCAAAAAAAAAAAGTCACGTGCATTCATACCTTCACTTAATGTTGGTGGAAAAATATCTTCACGTGAAATGGATGTTTGGTTAGCTGACAAAATGGTGTAATCTATCATAAATTGATAGTACTGTAGTTAATGTGTCATAATTGATCGATAGTTTAGGGGTGTAAAGTATTTTCCGCGGATAGTACAGGGTCAATTGCTAATTTTTCCTTTTTTTAAAAAAAAATCATGCACATTTTGTTTTTACAATTACATTCAAACTGTCTTTACATATTAAAATTTTCATATTAGTGCAAATTAAAGCCAAAATCTTATACCTTAATAGCTACAATCACTTTTAATATAAATATTGTACTAATCATCCGATCAACCATCAAGTTGTGTAGAAATTATTATCACTTTATCTCTTTCAAGTAGAATTTTGAACTATAAAAGTGATTTTATATAATGGAGAAATTACAGTTTGATCCTCCTGTACTATTGATAAAAAAACACTTTGCACTCATGTACTTTTAATTGTGATACATTGATCCCTGTAGGATTGATTTATAACACTTTGCACGCTTTTGTAGTTAATTAGTTATTTATTTATTTGACTGAAAAATAATGTCAGACTTGTCATTTTTTTATGCAGTATTCATCTTATATTGCTAATGTGCTACAAGTATATTAGTGAAATTTTATAATTTTTCTCAATATATTTTATTTATTATAAATTTTATTTACTGTATAGAGAAAATAATTCATAAAAATTAAAATATATTGAGAAAAATTATGAAACTTTACCGATATGTTTATAAACACAATAACAATCTAATATAAATATTGTATAAAAAAAAAATGTCTAACACCATTTTTTAGTCGAATAAACAAATGGTTAGGTAGCAGAAAAGTGCAATCTATCACATTTTAAAAGTAAAAAAGTCAATGTTTCACAATTAAAGATACAGGAGTGCAAAGTATTTTTTTACCAATAGTATAAGGGAGCAAACTATAATTTTTCCTATAAAAAATTAGTGTAAATAGAATCTAAGAATATACTAAAAAATCTTGTTATATACTCGTATCTATTCAAATTTATACTCATTCATAATGGATTAATTTACTTATCAGAATAATTCAAGTATTTAAGGATCATATCTTATAAAGTTGGAGATCTTTAATGAAATATGAACACCCTACCCTAACTAGTTGATAGACATATATATTTAAAAGAATAATACCGTCCATCTCAAAAACTAACTTGAAATATTTCTAGTAATATACAAAAATAATTACAATTAATCGCTTAATTAATGTTAATAAGAGGACAAACCGTCAAATCACACAATTAATATAGGATCCTAACCCTTCAGGCTTCATGTAATGTTAACGATACGTTTTGACATTCAAATTGCAGTATTAAATGCATTGATAGCTGTATGCACAAGTTTCATACTCACCTTCTAATATAATTAACCAACTTTGACATTGGTGTATAAATATTGATATAAAGTATGGATTGATAGACGTCCCATTTAATAAAATAATTCAAGACTAGACTAGCTTTCATGTCACAAAAATTTGTGGATGTAATTCAAGGATATATATGATACTTAAACCCAAAACATTTTAATTTGGAAATTTCTATTTGCAAGAGACACTTTTTTCTCTTGCTCTTTTGATTTTTGATTCTATTTGATATGGCACACAAACAAATTAAATAAAATAAATGTTTGAAAAATGTTATTTCATATTTGTCACAACTCATTCATATAGGCTGGAATCCACATACATGTAGTAGTTATAAAGTAAGTGCGAAATGGATTCCACACTATGTGATTGATTCGGATGGTTGGGATTCAATAAAAGGGTGATATACAAATAAGATCCTGGTATAAGATTCTTATATCAGTAACTCCCTATGATTTTTGGTGATACATGAATTTACAGTTTTAGTGCGTAAAATGTATGAATTTATTTCATATTTGGTAGTTACCAAAATACTTTATAAAATATTCATATCTAAATTCCTAAAATCTCGTCCTTATTTCAACAATTTTGAAATTTCAAATTTTGATTTTCTATCCATGCAAGATTTTCGAAGAGCAAAATTATTTTAAAAAATAAATAAACATATTTGGTTTTGATTATATACAAAAAATTACATGAATGAAAATATACAAAAAATCGTAGAGTCAAGTTTCATATATACATTTAACAAAAAAAAAATTCATATATACATTTAACAAATTTTTTTAAAAAAATCCAAAGACAAACATATATGCACGTATTTATGGAAAAACATTTTACATGTAGCATTGAACGACTTAAAAATATATATATAGAGAGAGAGAGAGAGAGATGCGTGTATGTCTGAAAAGGAATTTAAAAAATAAAAAATAAAAAAAAAACATAGAGATACATGTATATTTGAGAAAGACTTAAAAAAAATATAGAGGTGCACGTGTCTCTAAAACATAAATGTTTTACAGAAATACATGTATCTCGGTAAAACATAAGTAAACAAAATTGGAAACATTTTGCAATATGAATTTATACTTCGAGTACCTTAAGGAGTCATGAAGATTTCATAGTGTTGTAAACCCACTGCTTGTTTTCCGAAAAAATTTTTTTAAAAAAAACTATACTTTTCTACACCGTATATCTTTCACTTTTGCTTACCATATCATTCCTCCCCCTGCCAATTCCTCAAGCATGCCCCCACCACCTCACAATCAAAGCCTTTGCTTTGGCTAAAGCTTCCCATGGCAAAAGCTTTGCTATACGTGTAGCCATAGCAAAATGTGCACTATTTATTAACAATCTCACCCAAAGCATATCCAAGTAGCTAGCCAATCTTCCTAATCTTGAAGCCATTCCTTTGCTTCGACTTGAGGGCTTTCATATATGGATTCAAGGCAAGAAGGACTAGGCGTACGTCCAAGAGGCATAGTATGCTAATGGTTGTCCTAACACTAAACTAAGTACTTGCTCACGTTTAACTAATGGAGGCAGATATAAATAGGAAGTTCAACAGAAGCAAGAAACTTTCAGTCCTTCCTGCCTTGGAATTTCTGGTATCTTAATGTAAAGGTACACTAAATACTTAAGAAAATTTATAACCGCTATCTGTTGAAAATTATTTAAATTCGAAAATCTCCCATAAATAAATACGTTTCAATTGTATGAAAAATAAATATTACGTACAACATATCTTCCTTAAAAATATGGACAAAGAATCTAAATAGAGTAATCCTAACACTACTAAAAAAAAGGTCTTTTACGACGATCAATCTATTGTTATTAGTCAATCAATCTATTATTATTAGTTGACTTCAATTTTGACTTAGAAGAGTCTCTCGTAAGTGATCTTATCATTTGGTGATAATAAAATCTATTTGTAGGGTCATTTGGATCATTTTTCCTCAAAAGAAACCGATAAGTCAAATATCTAAAACATATAATTTTTTTTTCTATTTTTTTGTGGACGGAGATGTATCCCAACCTTTGATTTGATTAGTCCCCTCTGATCCCATCTCAGCAAACACACATCGAGAGGGAGCAGATAGAAAATGCTGAGAGTCAACAAAACTGCTAAAACGTTTACACTCTACTACATCAACGAAATTAGGTGGACTAATTAATGGTATATTCGCACAGTACATAGTAACATATATGTTCACCTCCTTAAAATGAAAATTGAATGAGAGATAAGTTTTTATCATCGATAAAGAAAAAAAAAAACCAAAAAATAGAAATAGGGGCTTTTATGTTAGTAGATGAGTAGAATGATAGAAATTAACCAAAATATTTACACATATATTTAATAGTGCCAACTAATATGGTGCTAGAAGAGGAGGACAGCAATTAATCACTTGGGTTTTATCTTCTATAGAAGGAAATATAATTATACAATTTTAAAAAGTTGGTTTCACAATTTGTTAAAGATGAGATGTCTAATCAGCTACTTCAAACGGCAACAATCCTCAATTTCTTATACATAAAACTCCAAAGACTTGTTGTTTCTTCTCTCCATTTTGAACTCAAACCCTAGCTAAGTAACCATAACACATTAACGCTCCAACCCAAATCCTGGCACCAGCTGCCATACCATATATATATATATATATATATATATATATATATATATATATATATAATATTCTCTTCTACAAATTGACCAAAGAGAGTCATTAGCCAAAACTTCTAAAGAGTGAAGCCCATGTTCAGCCAGCGAAGTAGCCGCCAGAAGAGCCGACAAAAGGGCAGGGGAAAATGGTGAATAAACAAAGAGGAGAGAGAAAAAAAAGCAGAGGAGAGGGAAAGAGGTAAATAAAAATTTGACACAATTAATAAAAATAATTATAATTATTATTATTATTTTTAAAAAAAGACAGGTTTGACCAATCTCTTCGACAGTCCAAAGCGGTTGTGTGGTAGCGACAGTCATGATTCGGTTTCAGAGTTTTAATTATCTGGTGGATCTAATTAACCCCAATCTCTTATCCCATTTGACCACATGAGACGCCGCTTACCACGCTTACCCCCTGCTCTCTCTCTCTCTCTCTCTCTCTTATTATTTTACTATTTTTATACTTCCCTATATTAAATTTGCTCTATAGATTAGACAGCCAACATGGGTGTCTCTACTTTATGATTGATTGGGGCACTAATAATGTGAAAAGACAATCTTATCCCACCTAAATATTTGTAGGGACGTCAAAGATCACAACATTTAACTAGCTACCTTTTCACTAAACATACTTATCTTATTAATTTCTCTATATCCATATCCATACAATATCCATAAAAAAGAGAACATGTATATTGACTTTCTTGTGCAGGAAGTGATAATTGACTTTCTTGGATGAAGAATTGTTGTTAGGTTTCGGCTCTTTTTTGTTTTCAAAAGAGTTAAGGAAAAAAAAAAAGGAATTGATTGAAAATCTTAAAATCTGAATTAGATTGTTTAGTATCTTAATGCTACTGGTAGCATTTAAATAAATCAGTTCACAATTAGTTTAAGAAAGCTATTTATACTTTATTTTCTACACAAAATTAGATTTAGAAAAGAAGAAAAAAAGCATGATTTTACCAAATAATGAAGAAATCAAAACTGTTTAAACTTATCAATAACTTATTATATTTTTAAATTTTCTAAACAGTCCCATAAAATTAAAGAGTGATGCTATACATCGCTACAATCAATCGCTACAAGAGATAGTTTTGAAAAATCACTAATGGATAATTTTGAAAATTCATTGCACTTGTTTCTTGTAACGATAGTTGTAATGATAACTTATAGCGATGCATGACATTTTCCAAAATTAAATTATTTTGTCCATGCATTGGAGTAAGGCAAGTTAACCCGTGCTTACACTACTACTACTATAGTGAAAAGTGGGACATTTTTAGCTTCTAGTACCATTAAATAGGAGGGACCCAACCTTATTGTCAAAATGGGAAGACAAATCAATGGATGATACCTACATAATTTAGGTGGTTGATATGTGCACTGTGGTTTTTACCAAAGGGTCACAGGCTATTATGAGGGTAGTTTTGTTGTCCTTTCTACGCAATTGAAGGTAATTTTGGGCTTTGAAGAGCCTTAATTAAGAAAGATGAGCTACCCTCGGTTTATAAAAACCAGGGTGCCCAAATCAGTGTCCTTAAATTAAATTTTATTTAAAAAAAAAGGAGAATATTGAAGGGTGAGCCAGAAAGTTTTGGCCCATCCAACTTAACCCCATTTCTTGTACTTTTTCAGTTAAGAAAATAGCGGCAGCTGCAGAGAAGGAGTTGAACGGAAACATCTCACAGAGGAGAGAGAAAGAGAGAGCACAGTGCCATGAAAGATCATGCAATAGTAAGAGGGAGAAGGGAAAGGGAAATGAAAGGTTGAATACAGCGAAGCAGATGAATGCAAAGACCCACCGCAAAATGCAAATATTTATATATACATAGAAAGTGGCAGATACAGGAAAAAAGGTTGGTCTTAATCTTTTATTGGACAACCTTGCTTACTGTTGTCGTGGGTGCCCACTAGCAGCTTTTTTGTCCTCTCTTTTATCCTTAATTCATTTTCCCCTTCTTCTTCTTATATTATTATCATCTCTCTCTCTCTCTCTCTCTCTCTCTCTCTGCATATATAAATATTATAAATGCATATATATGTTTGTTGGGGGGTATTTCTTTTCTTTTTCTTTGGCTTCTCATTCTCTTTCCACCCTCAACAGTAATGATTTTCTCGTTACGGGTATCGTTGTTGAGGAATCTGAGGAGGTGTGGTGTTGAAAAAGTGGCAGTTATTGTAATAGAAAAACAAGCATATTCAGCAGTAGTAGTAGTAATAGAAGAAGAAGAAGAAGAGGAGAAAGAACGAAAGAGACAGAAAGAGAAGAAGAGCACGAGTGTATGAGAAAAGATTGATTCATAGGATCATCAAACGCCTATTTCTGCCCCTCTCTCTCTCTCTCTCTCTCTCTCTCTCTCTCTCTCTCAATTTTTGGGTCTTGGGTTCTTTTTTTTTCTTTTTCATTCTGTTGTTGTTTTTTATTTGGGGTGTTGTAAAATTGTAGTGTGGTGTTTTGGTTAATACATGTCTCATCAACAAAGGCAATTTCAGATGGTGGGGGGAAACAATGCGGGGCAGTACAATGACACAACTTATACCAAAATCTTTGTTGGTGGGTTGGCTTGGGAGACTCAAAGAGATACCATGAGGCGTTATTTTGAGCAGTTTGGAGAGATCCAGGAGGCTGTTGTTATCACTGATAAAAATACTGGCAGATCCAAGGGTTATGGTTTTGTAAGCTATATACCCTCATTTCCCTTCATTATTTCATCTCTCTACCTATAGCTATCCTCTGCATATTAAGCTTCTTTCAACTTTATTTATTTATTTATTTATTTTTAATGATAGAAGTTGGATTTTTTTTTTTTTTTTGTTGGAATGATTCTATAGGTTACATTTAAGGATCCAGATTCAGCCATGAGAGCTTGTCAGAATCCTTCTCCTGTGATTGATGGAAGGAGGGCTAACTGCAATCTTGCATCACTTGGTGCACACAAGACTCGTCCACCAACTCCTCAACATGGTCTCCCTCTCTCTCTCTCTCTCTCTCTCTCTCTCTCTCTCAGTTTTCCCCAAATTTTTGATACAATATCATATTCCCATCTCAATCTCCATTTTTATATCCAAAAGGTGATTGACTCATGGAACAATGAGAAAATGAGCAATGTTGGATAATGGATATTCGGTCGTTCATATGCTTTGTTGATTTTTTAAGAAATTATATAGATTAGATTCCTTGTTTTGACCCCATTTTCATTTCTTCTCTTTTTCAACCGTAGCGGGCTATTCAAGGATTAATATAATGGCTCTGAATATTCATCTGATACGAACTGAAACTTGGATCTAAATTCTGAAGGGTACAATATAATAAAATTGCAGGTGCAGGACGGTTTAGACCAGCATCTGGATTAGTGGCTCCACCAGCTGCTGCTTATCATGGTTCTTCATCAACATATTTCCCTCAACCCTCTGGTCAATATACATTTCCTTATTCAGCTTATGGGTAAGGGGGGGGGGGGGGGGGGGG